>JAWHQI010000980.1:0-146295 GCA_033032865.1 Dactylorhiza incarnata | reverse complement strand
ACACTGTGTCCATCATTTTCTGATAGGTTGCTCCAGCGTTCTTTAGCCCGAAAGGCATTACGAGATAACAGAAGCAACCATCATTTGTGATAAATGAAGTATGGGCATATCTGGTTTATGCATTCTGATTTGATGGTAACCTGAAAAAGCATCTAAAAAACTCATAAAAGAATAACCTACCGCAGAATCTACTAAAGAATCTATCTGAGGCAAGGGGTAGCAATCCTTGTGGCAAGCTTTATTGAGTTTAGTAAAGTCGCCACATCCTCCACTTTCCACCCGACTTCTTTACCATTACACGTTTGACACCCATTCCGGGTATTGAATTGGTTGGATGAACTTTGCCTTCAGGAGCTTCTCTACCTCTTCACGGATAGGCTGTGCTAGATTAGTTGCAACAGACCTCTTCTTCTGCTGGATCGGGATGAAGTTTGGGTCAAGATTGAGATGGTGGCAAGCAACATCCGGTCCCTCCGGGCATATCATCTGCCGACCAAGCGAAGATATCTAGATTTGCAGAAGACAAGAGATGAGCTGACCCTTGTCAGCTTCGAATAACTCAGCGTTGATGGAGAGGCTCTTGCTCTCATCTTCCTTGCTGATCCGGACCTCTTGAGTTGCTTGGGCAGGTTCCAAGCGAACTCCATCTCTTGCATCCTCCTCAATTTCCTCTGCAACTTGAACTTGTTCAGGGGCTTCGATTGATTCAGCCATCATGATTTCTTGGGAGGATAGGATACGATCATGTTGACCGTCTTTACAGAACATTCCCTGGCTTTCCTTGGGTCGCTCCTGATTCGGTGTTGTTTGCCGTTCAAGGCGAACTTCACCGCTTGATGGTGGGTGAGACGATGGCTTGATAGGCATTCAAGAAGGGTCTTCCAAAGATGGCGTTGTAGCTACTGGGAGCATCACACTATAAATTTTGACCAGCTTCACTATCCCTCCCAGAATCACAGAAAGAGTGACGAGCCCTCTACCTCTTTCTTTTCTCCTGAAAAACCATAAAGGGGGCCTTAGTTGAAAGGAGGGTTTTACCTGTCTTCAACGCCTCGAAGGTGGGTTTGAAGAGCACATTGACTGAACTTCCCGTGTCAATCAGAATCTTCTCTACTGTATAATTTTCAATTACAGCTTTGATGACGACGCGTCGTCAAAAGATTTGCGGTCTGAGGAAGGTCTTCGTCACGGAAAGTGACCGTTCCCCGGACCGGGGCTAAAGAGGTGGCAGCAACTCTGATTGATAAACCTTTTCAGACTCGCCCTCCTTGAAGATTTCCGGACATGCACCTCCGTGGATGCAGAAGATATTGCCCAAGGCGCCTTCGTCATCAGCATCCACACATTCATTGGGAAAGCCGTATTGCCGAGATGGCCAATATCGTCCACTTCTTCTCATTCCCAATGGACTTCCGCTACTTCCTTAGCCTTGGAGGTTGAGGCTTTGGCAGAATCATTCTTCTGGATGAGATCTCGAAGCTTACCCTCCTTCAGAAGCTTCTCCAAGACAGGCGGAGTGCTTTACAATCCTCTGTCAAATGACCCCTATCTCTGTGATATTCACAATAGAGAGGTTGGGTTTCTGGTTTTCGGGTCAGAATTTAGCGGAGCTGGCCTCTTGAAAAAGGCTGCTTCTGAAGGACTTGAAGCACTTCATTCATAGAAACACCAAAGTCTGTAAAAGACTCTTGGGATTCGTTGTAGAGCGAAGGAATGGGCAGAAGAATAGGTTGGGCGTACTGGATCTGGTGGACTGGGGTGACTTGCGGAGCAGAGGTGCAGAAGTTTGAAGAAATGAATTTTGAGGTGGGAAGATTGATTACCTCGGTTGAAGCGGTTTTTGCGATATTTCTTACCTCTCGGAGCCGGAGGTGGGAGTTCTTGTCGGGGCTTAGAGGAAGACGGAGCCGGATAAAATCCCGCGGAGCCTTTCTGAGTGGCCTTGTTTGTCAGATTGCTCACATAGGTGGGGTTGTTGATCTCCCCTTCTATGTAGCGATTGGCAATGCTGATCAGCTCCTAATAGGAGCTAGGCTCCTTGGTTGTGACCTTGAACTTCAGAGGACCCTCCTGCAGGCCACTGATCAAAGCCACCATATATAGCTCGGGATCCATATCCCTAACTCCCAAGATCTCTTTCTGAAAACGGTCAACGAAATGCATCGCAGTTTCGTTGTCGCCTTGCTTAATCTTGAAGAGGGTCGCAGGACCACTCTTCCTTTCTTCGCAGTGGCAAATCTTAGAAGCAGCTCTTGCCTCAGGGCCGCAAAGCTCGGGATAGATTGACAGGCAGCTTATAGACCATTCCATGGCTGACCCATCAAAGGAGGTTGACCATCAGCTTGCACCTTACCCCATCTGAAATGGTCCTGAGGGCAACAGCATATTCGAAGGCTTGAAGATGACACATTGGGTCGGTTCTCCTGTGTACACTGAAGGCGAGGCTCTCTGAATCCATGAGGAATCGGATCCATGAATCTCATCGGTAAAGGGGGAAGGCTCCCCAAAATAGAAGGTCCTGGAGGAGGATGAAAAGAGGCAGGAGGATATTGAGGGTAAGCAAACCCTTCCTCAAATTCAGGTTTTGGGCCGGAGGCCCCTGGGCTGCAGCTCGGAAAGAATTGCGACGGGCGGCGAACTCCTCATGCTGAGATCGCTGAGGAGCTGCGGCTGGAAGACGGGATGATCGTCGGGTGACCGCCTGCCTTGCGTGGGGGGGGGGGGGGGCTGAGCGACCTGAGAGGATTGAGGAAGGATCTTCTGGGAGATCGCGGCTAGAACCTGGTTCATAGCCTCAATCTGCTTCGCAGACTCCTGCTGAGCCCGGACGACTTCTTGCCGGTCTCGAGCGGCCTCCTGCTGAGATCGCGCGATCTCCTGCTGAACAGAGGTGGCGTCCTGCCTAGCTTGGGCAGCCTCACGGAGAGCTTGTTCAACACGAAGCTCGAAGCGGCGCTCAAGCGCTTCTAACGGGTTGTGATCAGAAGGGGGAACGCTGGGAGATCGCAGGGGACGACCTCTACGGCGATCAGCCATCTTGAAAGTCTATGGATTTCACCTAACACTTCGAATCTGAAGGTCGCATGTTCGTTCTGTTGGTGCCAAAAATGGTACCTCCAAAGTTCACACTAAAGGGGATGGGAGAAACTGCGAAGTGCAGGTTACTAAGACAAGATGCTGGAACAAAGGGAAAACGATCACGAAAAGGCGATCACGAAGAAATGAGACCGCTTACACAGGTTGTAAGCTGGAGCCTCGGAGCCAAAAGTGCTTTTTCTGGTACCCCTACCCCTCTATTTATAGACGAGGGGTTGTTGAAATTGTTGAAAAGTTGAAGTGGAGTTGAGGAGCTTTTGGACCTGGGCGGTCTGGGAGAAGGTCGGGCGGACTGGCGAGGTCGCGCGACCTGGCGGGTTGTCCGGGCGGTCTGGATGGTATCAGCCTAGCTGCGGCCTCCTGGGATGACTGCTGGTTTCTGGTCCAAGGCGGCAAGGTGGAAGCCCGCGCGTCTGCTTTTGACCGCGTGGCGGTTTGTCCTCTTCAAGGCTGTGGCGGTCTGGTGTGACCGCACAGGGTAGTCCAGGGTCTCTGGTAGTATTCGCGGACTAAGGAAGTTAGTCACGCGGTCTCAGTGCGCGGTCTCAGGAGGAGGCTGGTATGCGAGCTGGTCGCTGTTCGCGGTCTCAGGAGGAGGCCAGCATACGGACAGAAGTTCGCGGGTTGATGGCGGACTGGCTGTGTTCGCGGTCTTGAGCGAACACAGGTGGTGAACAGCTTCGAGCGGTCTGGCGAGCTCTTTGTAGAGTCGCGGTCTGCTGTGAGAGCGGCGGTCTCTCATGGCCGATGTTGAAGCTGGCGAGTTCACCAAAACGAAGCAGGAGCATGTTGCTGATCGCGCGGGTTGACCGGTCAAGTCGCGCGGTCTGGGGGGTGGTGATCCTATCTCATAGGGTGGTGACTGGATCAGGTCTCGCGCCTATAAATAGGAGCCACTGTAGCAGCATAACATATAGACACCAAGTGTAAGCTGAGTCCGGCTTGTTCCTGCGGTCTGTTTTATTCTGACCGTGCGGTCTGCTGATTGAATTCCTTTTGTGCAGCTTCTGCGGATAGTGCGGGCAGCAACGTTCACCTCTTCCTCTGAAAGTGTTCGGGCGGTCTGCGGCTTGGAGTTGTGGTGCTGGAGTTTGGGAGAATCAGGAGGTCGGAAGAAGTGGGCGGCTTGATCAGCGAGTTGGTGGGGTTCTGTGATCGTCAAGTCGCTGCGGTCTGGCAGTGTGTTGAAGTCGCAGGGAGGTCGCGCGGTCTGGAGCGGTCTCAGTTATCTGCATTTCCTTGTATTTCCTTTTTGGTGTTTGTGCTGGCGAAATCATGTCTCGCCAAGCATGTCTTTCCCTGTAATGAAGGTTTATGCTATCAATAAAGATCACATATTTGCCTGAAGATTGTTTCTGGTGGTTTGGCTAGTATCTCTTAGTTGCATAATCGATTCCTGCTTGCTCTCACAAGGTCCGAGAAATTTTCACATGGTATCAGAGGGAGGTTGGAGTGGATAGAGCAGGTTGCAACTTAGAGTAGCCATCGCCTTTGTGAAGAAGGAACCAGTGGAAGAGCAATGGAAGGTGGATATTCAAGAAGTCTTGGTATTGAGATGCTTACATCGACTAACTTCAAGAAGTGGAAGTCATGTATGCAGAGCTATCTTCTGGGTAAGGACCTATGCGAAGTTGTTGGAGGAAATGAGACAGAAGAGGTGAAGGCAACGGAAGCTGGTGATAACGGTCCGGCTGTAAGGGCATGGAGAAAGACCAATGCTAAGGCCGAGTTCACTTTGAAGCGTGCTATTTCACCTGATCTCTTTGATCACATCTTGGGGTGTGGATCGGCTGCAGAGATCTGGAGAGCCCTGGATGGGCTGTTTAACAAGAAGAATGTAGCAAGACTACAGTTCTTGGAGAATGAGCTGGCAAGGTCGGCTCAGGGTGATCTATCTATCTCAAACTTCTTTCTGAAGATGAAGAACTTATGTGTTGAAATCTCAGCACTGGATCCTGATGAGCCTATCTCTGAGGAGAAGCTGAAGAGGCACATCATCCGCGGCTTGCGGAAGGAATATGTTGCCTTTGTAACGTCGGTACAGGGATGGGCAAATCAGCCGTCTCTGTTGGAGCTGGAGAACTTTCTTGCTTCGCAAGAAAGCTTGGCAAGACAGATGGCGGGGTTGTCAGTGACTGGGGGAGATGGCGAAGTGCTCTTCTCGGGGAAGAAGAAGAAGTGGGATAAGAAGAAGAAGACCACCGGAGGCTTTGGGCCTTCAACTTCTGGGCAGCAGGAAAGGGGATATGCTCCCAAGGCTGACGGGAAGAAGAAGGGAGAAGGTCCGAAGTGCTACAAGTGTGGCAAGTTTGGCCACATCAGGAAAGATTGCAGAGTGGTCACTCAAGCAGGGCATGCTGCGGAGAAGGAGGAAGCTGAGGCCAGACATGTAGATGGAGGATGGGGAGGAGCCTTCTCGGCTTCTGTTGGAGCTTCGGCTTCTATCAACTATCTGGAGGACTGGATCGTGGACTCGGTGTGGTCATCACCTCATCGGAGACGGGACCAAGCTTTCTTCTGCACAGCCCTACACAGGTAACAATGCAATCATTACTGCTGATAATACTGTGCATCCAGTAGAGAAGGTGGGGGTTGTTTCTTTGGGCAGTGATAGAGGGCCACTTACTTTGAAGAGTGTCTATCATGTGCCCGGAATGAAGAAAACCTCTTCTCCGTGACCAACGCTGTTGACGCTGGTATCACGTTCTGTTCGGCCCAACAGAAGTGAAATTTCTACGTAATGTAGAGGCCGTGAATGCCAAGGTCGTCCATGTCAGGAGGAGAGCGAAAGACTTGTTCGTTTTATCGACAAGTTCTTATGTCGACAAGATGAAGACGAATGATGGTGCCGTGATATGGCATGAAAGGTTGGGGCACGTAGGGATGGACAAACTAAAAGCTATGGCGGTGAGAGGTCTGGTCAAGGGCCTGCCAAGTCCTTCTTCCTATGGAGAAGGTCATGTTTGCGCGGGATGTCAGTTCGGCAAGTCTCATCGACTACCATTTGACAAGTCGCAGACAAGGTGTAGTGTGCCGTTGGAGTGCATCCACGGTGACTTAATGGGACCGAATGCTATCCCAAGCCTCGGAGGCAGCAGGTATATGCTGGTGTTGATCGATGATTACACCAGATATGTCTGGGTTTATTTTCTGAAGGAGAAAGGCGGAGGCGTTTGCCAAGTTTGTGGAGTTTAAGGAGCTCGTGGAGGGTCGGCTAAGACTGCGGGTGAAGAAGCTGAGGACTGACAACGGAGGGGAGTTCACCTCCAGTGAGTTTTCTACTTTCTGCAGGAAGGCAGACATCCGGAGGGAGCTTACTTGTGCACATACTCCACAACAGAACGGAGTTGCAGAACGGAAGATCCGTCATCTGACGGAGACCTGCAAGTGTTGGCTGCATGCCAAGAGTATCCCAAAGTGCTTCTGGGCGGAGGGAATGTCTTGTGCTGCTTACGTCATCAACCGGATGCCTCTTAGTCCATCAACATGTTAACTCCACATGAGTTGATGTTCAAGGAGAAGCCAAGCGTGGCACACCTTAGGGTGTTTGGTTCCACCTGCTACGTGCATGTTCCAGATGCTCTTCGGACGAAGCTAGATGCGAAAGCAAGGAAGCTAGTCTTCGTGGGATACGACGAGCGGAAGAAAGGATGGAAGTGCATGGACCCAGAGATGCGGAGATTTGTTGTATCTCGCGACGTTGTATTTGATGAGGTGACATCTTATAAGGGGTCTTCTGGAGTAGAGCTACCAGAGAGCAGGGTGGAGGTGCCAGAGCAAGCAGTGGAAGATCTTCAGGTGAGCTACCTGTGTCACCAGGTGGTCCATCTCCTTCTAGTTCCGAGACGGGGGCTTCTGGTTCAGGGAGCAGGGGGAGCAGGGGGAGCAATGCTCCTAGTATGTCTGGAAGAGGAGCTAGGGGAAGAAGCAGCTGAAGATAATGTGGTTCAGGGGAAGGAGCTGAGGAGGTCGAAGCGATCGATCGTTGCCCCTGATCTCTATACAGGAGGAAACGCAGTGAGCTTCGTCTCATGTTTCTTCGTTGGTCCCTTAGATGAGAGGGAGTCGTCGAGCTTTGAGAAGGCCAAAGGCGTGAAGGAGTGGGATGTTGCGATGCAAGAAGAGATGGCATCTCTCGAGAAGAATGAGACCTGGTCTCTTGTGCCCAAGCCGAATGGCACCACTCCTGTGACATGCAAGTGGGTCTACAAGCTAAAGAAGAAAGTTGACGGCAGTATCGAGCGGTACAAGGCACGTCTTGTAGCTCGGGGGTTCTCGCAGCAATACGATGAAGACTACGATGAGACATTCAGTCCGGTGGCAAAAATGACTTCAGTTCGATTCATCATTGCCTTGGCGGCGTTCAGTGGATGGGAGATTTGGCAGCTCGACGTCAAGAATGCTTTCTTGTACGGGGAGATTGACAAGGACATCTTCATGGTCCAGCCACCAGGCTTTGTATCTGAAGATTTTCTGGAGCATGTCTGCAAGCTGAAGAAGGCCCTGTATGGGTTGAAGCAAGCGCCGAGGGCGTGGTATGGAAAAATCGCAGAATATCTCCTATTCTGTGGGTTTTGTGCTTCAGACTCAGACTCAAGCTTGTTCGTCAAGAAGAGCGGGGAGCTTCAAGTCGTCGTGCTGCTATACATCGACGACATGATCGTGACGGGGAACTCGAAGGAGGAAGTAGCACAGCTACGGGCCGAGCTAGCTATCAGGTTCGAGATGAAGGACTTAGGTGAGCTTCACCATTTCCTTGGACTCGAGGTGCAGAGGAAGGAAAGTGGAGTGCTGGTGTCCCAGGCTGGATATGCGGAGCGAATCGTGGAGCGATTCGACATGAAGGAAGGGAAGTGCACCTCTACACCTCTGGAGAAGTCTATGAAGCTCCGGAAGGATGAGGGGAGGATTATGCAAGATCCGTTGTGTTTCCGAGCTCTGGTTGGGAGCTTGATCTATCTGACGATCACGAGGCCAGATATTGCATATGCAGTTGGCAGAGTGAGTCGATATATGGCGGAGCCACGGGTACCTCATCTGCTAGCGGCCAAGAACATTCTGAAGTATGTCAAGGCGACCTCGGACATGGGTCTCCTATACAGGAGGAATGCGGGCTTCGAAGTGCATGGATACATGGATGCTGATTACGAGGGAGATTCGGATGATCGGAAGTCGACGTCTGGATTCGTTTTCATGGCGGGCCCCATGGCTATATCATGGTGCAGCAAGAAGCAGGATTCCGTGTCGGTCTCCACCACAGAAGCAGAATACAGGCTTCGGCCTTGGCAGCTCAGGAAGCCATCTGGCTTAGGAGGTTGGTGGGAGACGTCCACAAGGAGGTTCGGGAGCCGACTCTGCTACGCGGTGACAACGAGAGTGCTCTCAAACTGGTAACCAATCCAGTTTGTCACGCGAGGACCAAGCATATCGAGATCGAGCACCACTTCATACGGGAGAAGGTGCTGGAGGGATCTCTTTCGGTCGGGCATGTGCGGAGTGCGGACAATGTCGCAGACATCTTCACAAAGGCGCTGGCAAAGGGGCCGTTCACACGGCTAAGGGAGTTACTTGTACTGGTTTCAACTTCCCACTTCAAGGGGGAGTGTTGAAAATGTTGAGTGGAAGTTAGAGGAGCTTTTGGACCTGGGCGGTCTGGGAGAAGGTCGGGCGGACTGGCGAGGTTGCGCGACCTGGCGGGTTGTCCGGGCGGTCTGGATGGTATCAGCCTAGCTGCAGCCTCCTGGGATGACTGCTAGTTTCTGGTCCAAGGCGGCAAGGTGGAAGCCGCGCGGTCTGCTTTTGACCGCGTGGCGGGTTTCCTCTTCAAGGCTGTGGCGGTCTGGTGTGACCGCACAGGGTAGTCCAGGGTCTCTGGTAGTATTCGCGGATTAAGGAAGTTAGTCACGCGGTCTCAGTGCGCGGTCTCAGGAGGAGGCTGGTATGCGAGCTGGTCGCTGTTCGCGGTCTCAGGAGGAGGCCGGCATACGGACAGAAGTTCGCGGGTTGATGGCGGACTGGCTGTGTTCGCGGTCTCGAGCGAACACAGGTGGTGAACAGCTTCGGGCGGTCTGGCGAGCTCTTTGTAGAGTCGCGGTCTGCTGTGAGAGCGGCGGTCTCTCATGGCCGATGTTGAAGCCTGGCGAGTGCACCAAAACGAAGCAGGAGCATGTTGCTGATCGCGCGGGTTGACCGGTCAGGTCGCGCGGTCTGGGGGGTGGTGATCCTATCTCATAGGGTGGTGACTGGATCAGGTCCCGCGCCTATAAATAGGAGCCACTGTAGCAGCATAACATATAGACACCAAGTGTAAGCTGAGTCCGGCTTGTTCCTGCGGTCTGTTTTATTCTGACCGTGCGGTCTGCTGATTGAATTCCTTTTGTGCAGCTTCTGCGGATAGTGCGGGCAGCAGCGTTCACCTCTTCCTCTGAAAGTGTTCGGGCGGTCTGCGGCTTGGAGTTGTGGTGCTGGAGTTCGGGAGAATCAGGAGGTCGGAAGAAGTGGGCGGCTTGATCAGCGAGTTGGTGGGGTTCTGTGATCATCAAGTCGCTGCGGGTCTGGCAGTGTGTTGAAGTCGCAGGGAGGTCGCGCGGTCTGGAGCGGTCTCAGTTATCTGCATTTCCTTGTATTTCCTTTTTGGTGTTTGTGCTGGCAAAATCTTGTCTCGCCAAGCATGTCTTGCCCTGTAATGAAGGTTTATGCTATCAATAAAGATCACATATTTGCCTGAAGATTGTTTCTGGTGGTTTGGCTAGTATCTCTTAGTTGCATAATCGATTCCTGCTTGCTCTCACAAGGTCTGAGAAATTTTCACAGGGGCTGCCCAAACGGGCAGAACTGAAAACTACGGGCTGCCCGGGGTGCAGGAGAGCCGGGGCAGGGAAATGGGGTACAAAAACAAAAATAAGAAAAACGACAAGACCGCTTGAGCCGGCGATCTCGCACTATCTTGACCGCTGAGTACTTAGAAAATCTCGGTTAAGGAGGCATCTGCCGATCTGAGCGATCACCTAATTTGAGATCGCTGAGACCGGGAAAATTGAACAATGAGAGGAGGTCGCGGGCTTTCTGGGAAAAACAATATATATATATATATATATATATATATATATATATATATATATAGTATATATACTTATATATATACATATATACTATAGTATACTATTGTATATATATATTATATATAAATATTATATATTAGAAGTATATATATACTTATATACTATATATGTATATATAAGTACATATACTTATAAATATACATATATATACTTATATACATATATATATGTACTTATATAGTATATATATTTATATATATATATATAAGTATATATATATTTTATAAGGATATATATATAAGTATATATAAATATATATATATTGTGTATATATACATAAATATAAGTATATAAGTATATATATATATACTTATATATATATTTATATATATGTATATGTATATATATGTATATGTATATAAATATATATTTAATACATACTTATATATATATCTTTAAGTATACTTATATATATACTTATATATATATAAGTATATATATAAATAACCCTATATATATACTTATATATATATATATTTTTATATGTATATGTATATATATATATATACTATATATATAATTATATATATATATATAAGTATACTTATATATATATATACTTATATATAAATATAAGTATATATGTATACTTATAAGTATATATATACTTATAAAAATATATATTTATAAGTATATATATAGTATATATACCGATATATATATATATACATATATACTATAGTATACTATACTATATATATATACATATATAGTATATAAGTATATATATATATATAAGTATGTATACATATGTATATACTTATATATATATTTATATATATATAGTATATATACTTATATATATATTATATACATACTTATATACATAATATAAGTATAAGTATATATATATAAGTATATATAGTATATAAATATATATGTATATATGTATATGTATTTGTATATATATGTATATGTATATATATTATATACATACTTATATATATACATATATATACTTATATCTGTATATAGTATATATAGATACATATATATATATATGTATATATATAAGTATATATATATATATGTATATATATAAGTATATATATATAAGTATATATATGTATATACATATATATACTTATATATACACTTATAAGAATATATATGTATAAGTATATTTATATATACTATATAAGTATATATATATATGTATACACATATATATATATTCTTATATATATAACTATACATAAATACTTATGTACTAATATACTTATATACACTATAGTATACTATAGTATTTATGTATATATATACTTATATACTATATATATTTATATATACCATATAAGTATATATATGTATATACATATATATATAGTATATATATTTACTATATATGTTTATATACTATAGTATACTATAGTATATATAATATATATATGTATATAAGTATATATATATAGCATATATACTTATATATATACATATATACTATAGTATATATATATAATATATATAAGTATACATATAAGTATATACTTATATATATACTTATATATATACTTATATATATATATATGTATACTTATATATATATTATACATATACTTTAGTATACTATAGTATATATGTATAAGTATACTTATATATATATATATACTTATATATATATACTATATAAATATATATATACTATATAAGTATATATATATATATACTTATATATATTATATATTTATATATACTTATACTTGTAAATATATATATATATATATATATATATATTTATAGATATTTATACTTATGTATATGTATACATATATATACTTATATGGTATATATATTTAAATATATATATAAGTAATATATATATAAGTATATATACTTATATAGTATATATATACATATATATATGTGTATATATTTATATATATATATACATATTTACATAAGTATAATAATATATATATGTATATATATACATATATATATATATATACGTATATATAAACATATAAGTATATATATACTTATATATATACTTATAAATACTTATATATACTAATATCCTAATATAATATAAATTGTATATATATATATAATAAATATATATACATATACATATACATATATAGTTGTTGCATTCATGAGTCATTGCAAATGCAGCCCCAGTGATGACACATGGATGCTTTCAATTAATGAAAGCTATTTAATCAGCATATGCAGCCTGAATCATGAACCATGGATGGTTTCAATTAATGAAAGGTTTTCTGAACAAATAAAATTTATTGTTATCACTTCATTCCTGTTGGCACTTCATTCCTATTACAATTTGCACTTCATTTCTTTTACAATTTTATTTAGAATTTTTGCCTAAGAGATATTCAGTTTTTGTTATTGTATTCCGTGATACTTACTATCGACGTGATTATTATAAATTCGTGCTATCCTTTCATGGCGTTCTGGTCATGCTGTGTTCAAAGGGGAAGATCTTAATCAAAATTTTGGCAAGTGCTGCTATTATTGCATTACTTCTTCAATAACTAGATATCCAAAGGATGACGAAATTTAGTTCGACTATCTTTGCTACCCCTAAAACACCGTCGCACTCAAATCATGCTCTGTCGTGCTAGGAGAAACAGATGTTACTCCAGTATCTTGATGCGATTGAAGATATAAATATTTACCACTGTTATGCAAAGAAAAAGTAATGACGAGAATATTGTATATAGAATGTAATTAAATAATTCGCCACTGTCAATTGCCACCATATTCATTGTAAATTTATTTGTATTGTGAATTGTTCTCTGCTCGCTGTCATCCCTAGCCCTCCCATCATCAGACCCATCTTCTCCACAACAAGCTCCAATTCTTCTCTCCTGATAACCATCTCTGTTACCTCTGCTCTCAGTTCTTCTTTCAGATTGTTCTTTGGCAGAACATGAGCTTTTGAAGAACGGGAAATGGAGGAGCAGTATCTCTGGGAGAACTTAATGAATCTGGTGAAAAATTCTCTCTTCGGGACAATCCCTTGGTAAGATTATCAGCCAGGCCGTTCGTCGAACGGGGCTATATATATATTTATTTCCGTTCGCCGAACGCATGGGCTCACGTTTGCCGAACGGACCATATATATATATATATATTTATATATATATATACAAGCATCTTCGATCCCGTGCTCGATGCTCTCTGCATCGATAGTACTCCAGCAGTGACAGTACCTCCGCCCAAATTCGCCCGCTGTAGAATGCTCATTCAATTGACAACGCGTATGTAGCCCCTGTGCCCCTCGCAACAGTACCCCTGCCTCGACATTGTGATGTACTTCTTATTCAAACACAAAGGAAGAGCTAAGAGAAAGATGTTGCTGATTTTACTCAGAAAGAAAAATGTTCTATGAAGAAATTCGGCTGTAGGCATTGAAACAAATAGTAGAATTCGACTATATGCTTCTAATGAATATATATAGACGAATTCGGCTAAAGCATTCCTAGAAGCCAGAAAAATTTCCTGAGTAAACATTAGACGAATTTGACTAAAGGATCTCTCGAATTCGACTATTGACATTAGACGAATTCAAACATAACGTATCCTCGAATTTGGATAAAGGCATTCAATGAATTCGACTAAAGACATTAACCGAATTCGGTGAATGAGTTTTTTTGGCTATTCTATATAGACGAATCGGTGATCGCGTTCATCCGGTTCAGTTCGTTCCGGCTCGACATTTAGGGCTTTTCCTCCATGTACAGTACGCGTGGTGCTCGGTCCCGAAATCACGCATATAGCCGTTAGAATATGGATCTATAAATAGATAAGGGTTATTAACTTAAAACCCTAATTGTGTATCCAAGAAGAAAGTCATCGTCCTCTCCGTTTGTCAACCGACTGTTATCGCAAATCTTCTGTTATTGCCGACAAAGTTTTTGAACGATTCTTCTTGAAGAAAAGAGTCAACTAGATCTATGATTTTAGATCTCATCAAGTTCCTTTCAGATCTAGTTGTCTCCTAAGTGTTCAGATCAAGTTCTCTAAAGGCAAGATTTCTTCTTCCTTCTTTCAAGATCCAGATTTCCGATTCAATCAAGAAAGAAGATCTTTTATTTTCAGATCTGATCAAGTTAAATCTCAAGGAGATTTGAAGAAGATTGTTCCTGAATCTACAGTTTTGTAATATTTCTTTACAATATTTTGTAGGAGATTTTTCTCCGAGTTGTAGGAAGCTTGCTTCCGAGTGTAGGAGTTTTGCTCCGAGTTGTAGGAGCGTTGTCTCCGAGCTAGTAGGAAGTTTATCTTCCGAGTTTGTAGGAGCTTTGTCTCCGAGATGTAGGAGAGTTTGTTCTCCGAGCTTGTAGGAGTTTGACTCCGAGTTATAGGATTATTCTTAATCCGAGATCAGTGAAGTAGCCTAGCCTAGCCGGTCGTGCTAGATAGGTGAGGTGGAAAGTGGACTACCCAAGATTGGGGAACCACTATAAATCTCTGTGTTGTGCTATGCTCTTTTGGTTTCTGTTGTGCTGTGCTCCTTAGTTTTTTATTTCTAAGTTGAGAAGCTATCATATGTTGATGTCAAACAGATAGGATCAAGTGAAAATAGGTATGTTAATGTACCCAATCAGCTACTCGCAGTGAAAAATAGAAAGAATGATGCTGTCTTCTCAACTGAAAACAAGCATCATGGTGATTCTTGCAAATCAAAAATTACTCGGAAGAGAAGGTACAACATCCATGAATGTTGGTGCTGTGGTAAAGTGGGTCACTTTGCCATCGACTATTGGCACAACCATTGTGTGTCTAATGCAAAGAAGAGCCTTTATGCTGGAGTTGCAGTAATTAGAAATAATTATTGGTATACTAACCAGAACCTAGGACCCAAATTAGTTTGGGTTTCTAAGGGTAATTAATCTGTGATTGCAGGTATGTCCAAAGGGCAACCAAAACTCTAATCAGGCATTTAGATAGTGGATGTTCGTGGTACATGATCAGAACAAGAAGTATTTAGCAAGGATGCTAATAAGTTTAGGAAATCAGTACAGGCACTGAATTTCTAAGGGGGAGAAAAGATTGAGGGGGAGCTGATTCAATATTTTCAAAGTTTACTCCCAAATAAAGTCTCCTATGCAGTTGCTGAGGGGGAGCTTTGATCTCTCATGCTTTTTCTTCCCTATCTGAAGTAGTCAGTAAGGAGGAGAGAAGTTGAAGTTGGGAGAGAATAGAAAGTTGAAAGAGAAAGTTGAAAGGGAGAGAAGGTTGAAAAGCTATGTTTTTAACTCTCCTTATATTTAATATATTTCTCTGTTTATTTCTCTGCAATTCACCTTAGTAAACAGGGTTCTGACTTCTTCAAATAGGGGGAGATTGTTGGGTATTGTAGCCACAATTACCTTGATTTGAAGAAGTGTCCCTTGAACTAAGATGAATTGATATTATATTTGATGTTGCTATCTAGTGTGTGTTTGCAGGTTTTAAATGGCTAAGTGCAAACCAATGTCAGATTTCAATGAGTCAATAAACACAGGCCTATGCAATTTAATTCCTCATTGTGTAGACCAAGGTGTTGACTTATGTGGAATCTCTCTATTAGGATGTACTTCTTATTCAAACACAAAGGAAGAGCTAAGAGAAAGATGTTGCTAATTTTACTCGGAAAGAAAAATGTTCTATGAAGAAATTCGGCTATAGGCATTGAAACAAATAGTAGAATTTGACTATATGCTTCTAATAAATATAGACGAATTCAGCTAAAGCATTCCTAGAAGCCAGAAAAATTTCCTAAGTAAACATTAGACGAATTCGACTAAAGGATCTCTCGAATTCGACTATTGACATTAGACGAATTCAAACATAACGTATCCTCGAATTCGGCTAAAGCCATTCGACGAATTCGGCTAAAGACATTAACCAAATTCGGTGAATGAGTTTTTCGGCTATTCCATATAGACCAATCGATGATCGCATTCTTCCGGTTCAGTTCATTCCGGCTCGACATTTAGGGCTTTTCCTCCATGTACAGTACGCGTGGTGCTTGGTCCCGAAATCACGCATATAGCCGTTAGAATATGGATCTATAAATAGCTAAGGGTTATTAACTTAAAACTCTAATCGTGTATCCAAGAAGAAAGACATTGTCCTCTCCGTCTGTTGGCCGACTATTATCGCAAATCTTTTGCTATTGCCGACAAAGTTTTTGAACGATTCTTCTTGAAGAAAAGAGTCAACTAGATCTCTGATTTTAGATCTCATCAAGTTCCTTTCAGATCTAGTTGTCTCCTAAGTGTTCAAATCAAGTTCTCTAAAGGCAAGATTTCTTCTTTCTTCTTTCAAGATCCAGATTTCCGATTCAACCAAGGAAGAAGATCTTTTATTTTCAGATCTGATCAAGTTAAATATCAAGGAGATTTGAAGAAGATTGTTCCTCAATCTAATGTTTTGTAATGTTTCTTTACAATATTTTGTAGGAGATTTTCCTCTGAGTTCTAGGAAGCTTGCTTCCGAGTGTAGGTGTTTTGCTCCGAGTTGTAGGAGCATTGTCTCCGAGCTAGTAGGAAGTTTATCTTCCGAGTTTGTAGGAGCTTTGTCTCCGAGTTGCAGGAGAGTTTGTTCTCCGAGCTTGTAGGAGTTTGACTCCGAGTTGTAGAATTATTCTTAATCCGAGATCAGTTAAGTAGCCTAGTCTAGCCTGTCGTGCTAGATAGGTGAGGTGGAAAATGGACTACCCAAGATCGGGGAGCCAGTATAAATCTCTATATTGTGCTGTGCTCTTTTGGTTTCTGTGTGCTTTTATTTCTAAGTTTTTAATTCCGCAAAAAGTCGCAGAATCCACCTATTCACCCCCCTCTAGGTGATTTAGGCCGCATTTAGATACTTTCAATACTTATATTTATAAGTATATAAATATATACTTATAAGTATATATATACTTATATACATATAAATATATATATATATATATATACTTATACTTATATTTATGTATATATATATATTTATATATAAGTATATATACTTATATATATATAAGTATATATAAGTATATATACATATATAAGTATATATTTATATATATATACTTATATATATAAGTATATATATATATAAGTATATATATAAGTATATATAAACATATATATATTTTCTTATATATACTTATATAAATATATATATATAGTACGCATATATAAGTATATACTTATATATATATAAATATATACGTATATACTTATATATATATGTGTATATACTCTATAAGTATATATATATAAGTATACATATATACTTATAAATATATATATAAGTATATTTATATATACTATATAAGTATAATATATGTATATACATATATATATTCTTATATATATAATTATACATATATAAGTATATACTTATATATATACATATATATAAGTATATATACATATATATAAGTATATATACTTATATATATATAAATATATACTTATATATATATATTTATATATATAAATACTTATATATACTTATATATATATATAAGTATATATATGTATATATATATATAAGTATATTATATAAGGATATATGTGTATATATATACTTATTTATGTATATATACTATATATGTATATATATATACTTATATATATACATATATATATAGTATATATATATATATTTAAAAGTATAAGTATATATAAATATATATATATACTTATATGCTATATATAAGTATATATATATAAGTATATATATATATACTTATATATATACATATATATACGTATATATATATAAGTATGTATATAATATATATATGTATATAAATAAGTATATATATAAGTATATATATACTTATATATACATATACTTATATATATACTTATATACGTATATATATATTTATATATTTGTATACTTATATATAGTATGTATATATAAGTAATTATATACTTATATATATATTTATATATATGTATACATATATATATATATAAATATGAGTATATATATAATTATATATATCCTTACATAATATATATATATATATATACTTATAGATATTTATACTTATGTATATGTGTATATCTATACATACATATATATATATACTTATATAGTATATCTATTTATATATATATAAGTATATATAAGTATATATACATATATAAGTATATATATATACTTATATATATACTATATATATATTCTTATTTATACTAATATATATATATATATATATAAGTATATATATATTTGTATGTATACATACTTATAAATATATATATATTTATATATATACTATATTCTTATATATATAAGTATATACTATATATATATAAGTATATATATATATATGCTTATATATATATATTTAAATATTTATATATACTTATAAGTATATATATATGTATATGTATATGTATATATACTTATAGATATATATATACTGTATAAGTATATATATATATATTTATATATATATATAAGTATATATCTATATATATAAATATATATATATACTTATATATAAGTATATATATATAGTATATATACTTATATATATATTTATATCTATAAGTATATATATATTTATATATATAAGTATATATATACTTATATATAAGTATATATTTATATATACTTATATATATCCTTATATAATATATATATATAAACTTATAGATATTTATACTCATGTATATATATATACATATATATACTTATATATAAGTATATATATATTTATATTTATATATATAAATATATACTTATATATATACATATATATATACATATATATATAAATATATATACATATATTTATATATTTATATAAGTATATATAAGAATATATATATACTTATATATTATATATATTTATATATATATACATATATAGTATATATATATAAGTCAGTATATATACTAAATATATATACTTTTAAATATATATATACATAAATATAAGTATAAGTATATATATATAAATATATATATAACTACATATATACATATGTATATATAAGTATATATAAGTATATATACATATATAAGTATATATATACTTATATATAGTATATATATAAGTGTATATGTAAATAAATATAATTATATAAGTACATAAGTATATAAGTACATAAGTATATATATAAGTATACATATATATATACATATACAAATACATATAAATAAATATATATATATATATATAAGTATTTATATGTATATATATGTATATATTTATATACTTATATATATATATACTTATATGTATATATATAAGTATTTATATATGTATATATATACATATATATATATATATTTATATACTTATATATATATAGTATGTATATATAAGTACATACATATATATATATAAGTATATATATACTTATATATACAGATATATACTTATATATATACTATATAAGTATATATATATTCTTATATATACTTATATAAAAATATATATATATGTATATATATAAGTAAAGATATATATATATATATATATATTTATAAGTATATAAAAGTATATACATATATAAGTGTATATATATACTATATATATACATAAGTATAAATATCTATAAGTATATATATATATATTATATAAGGATATATATAAGTATATATAACTATATACTTATATATATAAATATAAATGTATACATTAATAAGAATATATATATATACTATATGTACACTTATATATATTAGAATATATATATGTATATACATATATATATATATACTTATATAGTATATATAAATATACTTATATATATACATATACATATATATACATATACATATACATATATATAAATATATATATATATAAGTATATATATATACATATATAGTATATATATAAGTATATAGTATATATGTATATATAAGTATATATACTAAATATGTACTTATATATGTATATATACTTATATGTATATGTATATATATATATATATATTTATATATATATAAGTATATATATATAAGTATATATATAAACATATATATATATATACTTATAAGTATATATATATATATAAGTATATAGTATATATAAATAAATATATATATATATATTTATAAGTATGTATACATACATATATATACACTTATATATATACATAAATATATTCATATACATATATATATATATATTTATATAAGTTTATATAAGAATATATATATATATACTTATATAGTATATATATAAGTATATATATATACTTATATATGTATATATACTTATATATACTTATATATATACTTATATATATAAAAATATATACTATATAAGTATATATATATATGTATATATATACATATACATAAGTATAAATATTTATAAGTATATATATATATATTATATAAGGATATATATAAGTATATATAAATATATACTTATATATAAGTATATTGAAGTATCTAGTTGCCTACCTAAATCACCTAGGGGGGGGGGGTGAATAGGTGATCTCTACGTCTTTTGCGGAATTAAAAATAAACGTAAAGCACAGCACATAAAATTAATCACAGCCACAGATAACACCAGGAATTTATAGTGGTTCCCCGTACTTGGGTACTCCACTTGCCGACCTCGCCAATCTAGCACCACCGCTAGAAATGACTACTTCACTAAATCTCGGATCAAGAACGATCCTACAGTCTCGGAGTCAAACTCCTACAAACTCAGAGAGAACCTCTCTTACAACTCGGAGAAAACTTCTCCTACAACTCGGAGAACAACCTCTCCTACAACTCGGAGATGACAACTCCTACAACTCGGAGAAAACAACTCCTACAAAAGATTGAAAAGGGGTTTGAACAATACTAAACCAAATCTGAATAACAGAGGGGTTTTCTTCCTTCTTCTTGAATGGCTTTTGAGAACGATGTGGAAGAACAACAATCCTTCAAAACTGTCTTTGGCAATCCGAAACGATCCAATAGAGATTGTAGAACCTGAGTATGGATCAATCGAACCCTTCTTGAAAGAAATCGACAACTCCAAAGAGAAGAACGATCTCCAATCGTAGGCGACGGCGAGCGGCGCTTTTCACGTTCTTTTCGATTCGGGAGAGAATTTTGGTCATGAACAATTCTCAAAAGAATAATTATATTTTTTAATCTTAAGAGAGAGAGAGCCTTTTATAGGAGAAGGTCTAATTAGAATATTTAGGCCTTAAGCTAGAAAAGGAGTCACGTCAAACAGACGGAAGACAGAAGTCGGCAAAAATAGATTGAAGGAACGAGAAACAGATTTCTCGAGAGAAAGGAGACTTCTCGAGAAATCACGGCTGGATCTCGGAAAAAAAGGCTTTCAAATAAATTGACAGAGCTTCGCGAGAAAGAAAAGAGGATTTCTCGAGAACATGGAACTTCTCGAGAAATAAGATAAAATAAACTTTTCGGAAGAAACAAGAACTTCTCGAGAAATCGAATCAACTTCTCGAGAGGAAAGATTTTCTCGGAAAATATCAGCAAAGAAGACTTCTCGAGAAAATCAAAGGATTTTCCGAGAGCACTACAGTCTTCTCGAGAAATAAAGATGGCTTCTCGAGAAATTTGGATTTCCTTCGAAGACATAAGCTGAAAAGAACTTCTCGAGAAAATCAAAGGGATTTTTCGAGAGCTCTTCATATTTCTCGAGACAAACACTTAGCTTTTCGAGAAATACACAAGGAACAAATTCTTTAAAATATCTCTGAGAACAGCTACACCTCCAAGACCTTAGCTTCCTTTGTCTTGATCATGAAGTGCATCCCAATAGAGAGATCACATATGAGTCAACACCATATCTCATACAATGAAGAATTACATTGTAAGAGACTGTGCTCATTGACCCACTGTGACCTGACATTGGTTTACACTTTGCAATGTGAACCTGCAAGACAAAACTAGAGAAACATATCAAATACATAAGCAATTCAATCTTGGTTCATAGTTGACTTTCTACAAATCAAGGTTATTGTGGATACAATACCCAACAATCTCCCCCTATTTGTAGAAGTCAGAACCCTTCTTACCAAGATGAATTGCAACAAAATAATACACAATATGATATACAAGGAATTAAATAGAGACAGATAGGAAAGAGCAACAAAAACTAAATCTATATAAGAAATATAATCATCACATCACAATCCAAACTATATATAGATTTCAGATTGTCTTATGATTTAATGTTCACAAAAGCATATGACAAAAGAATTTGATGATCTTCATCCTCTGGCATTGTCTCTTCTTTTCTGTTCCTGTCTTTTGAAGTATGCAAAAGGTTTAGGATGGTACTTTGGAGGAGCTGGAGGAGCTGTAGGATCATTGAACTTATATATCCTGTAATGTAATCTCCTTTTGGTCTTGCTGGTTTGATAAAGTTTCCATTCAGAAGAGCTGTAATAGTCTTGAACTTGCATACCACCTTCTTCAACTAATCTGAGTGAATCAAGAATGATAGCCTTTGAAATAGGACTCCAAATCTCTGGATAATTCACAGGATCAGTAGCAGCAGCTTTGCCAGAGCCTGCTGAACTAGATTCAGGAACTGATCTCTTAGCAGAAGGTCCTTCACCATATTTTCTTTTTCTTGAACCTTGCTTAGAAGAAGCAACTTCTACATCAGAAGACACATCTTGTCTTGGAGAGAACTGAGGAGGCTCATACTGAGGAGGGGGAACAGCAGGGTCAATGCCCAAATCTGGAAAGATCTCACTGTGAAGCCAAGTGGTAGATCTTTGAGTGAATTCTTTGACATCAGCTACCTGCTTCTGGACTCCCTGAGACAGTTGATCAAACTTCTCACTCATATGATTATGAAATGCAAACAAATTCTCATCAATAGAACCTATCAACTTGTCCTCCCCCTTTCTGACTTCTACAGGAAGAGTTTGGAGAACTGATTCTTTAAACAACCCTACTTCATCAACAATTTTGAAGCAGTGTTCATCAGCCTTGATATACATAGATTCTTGAGTCTTTCTGACCTCAATAATTTGCTCTAACACTTTACCAACACCCTCAATGGTGTGATCAATAGCTTTTCCACCCTGAATGACAATTTTCTTGAGTTCTTCTGAACTATCTTGGAAGGCTTTCAGCTTTCTATCCATAGCTTTCTCTATGTCTGATATCCTGGCATGCACTTCCTTGAAGGATAAATCTATCTTGGCACTCTGCCTTTGGAGTAACATTTCAATTTGACCAATCAAGCTAGATTCAGAAAAGAGAGAACTAGGAATAGGGGCTGGCTGGACTGGTTCAGGAATTTCTTCAAGAACAACTGTACTTTTCTCTGGAAGAAAAGACAGATTCACAGTCTCATCTACTTGAACTACAGGCTGTTCCTGTGCTTCTGTATCCATTTCCAAATAGGACTCTTGCTCCCCCTCAGTATTTGCTGGGGAAGAAGTAGAATTGGGAACAGAAACATCAGCATCATTATTATGGAATTCAAAATCTGCACCTGAACCTGCATGATGATCACTGGAGTTCTGCTCAGCATCAACTACAGTGTTCACATCAGGAGGAGGAATCTCTGATCCTGGAGGAACCTGATCTGATGGAATATTATCTGATGTAATAGGAGGAAGTAAATCTTCTGCTGGAGTGACATGCTGCTGACCTGGAGATGGAAGATGACTTGGAGATGGAGGAGCTAGATGCTGTGCTGAAGAGTCTGGAGGAGGAGATGAATACACATCCTGCTGACCAGAAGGCTCCCCCTGGGAATGACCACCTTCTGAAGGCTTAGTTATCCTGATGTTCCACTTTTTGAGAGTGAACACATCCAACCTTTTCAAGTGATGAATGATAGTCCCTTTGGACATATCAAAGACTTGAGAGTTATATTGATTCAGATAGAGAGTTATAATCCTTGCAAAATTAGGACTAGAAATGCTCTCTTTGATCTTTTTGAACATTATGTCTGCCCAGCTGCATTTCTTTCCACAAATTACTGCTGTGACTAAACTGAACACATCTACTGAGACATATCCCAGGCTTTTAGTATTTCCCAGCAGCACCTTGGAGATGATGTCCACCAAAAGTTTTCCAACATCATTCATCTGCTGTCTTCGTAGTGTCTTAGCTGTTTTTAATCCTACAAAAGTTACTGCCTTGACCCAATCATCATCATCAAGGATGTCCTCTTGTGCTACTAGGGGCAACTTCAGAAGTTTGGAAATTGACTTAGGAGTTATTTTAACTTTTTGAGAACCAATAGAGGATTTCAATTTCCGACCACTCTTATTTACTATAGCATTGGAGAAGAACTCCTCTACCTCTGTAAAAAGGATTTTGCAAGGGGTCTCGGCCAGAAAAGACAGACCAGCGCCTTCGAGCATGCAGAACACGTTCTTGAAATCATCTGAAACTGAAACAAGGCCTTCTCGCACTAGCTCGCTTCCCACACCGACCTTGGACTTGGAATGCGGCCCCATGATCGATTGGATTGGAAGAAACGAAAGCGAGAGAGAAAGAAATCGTGAGACAGTCGACTGGATTTTGTGTGAGAGGAAGATGAAGCGTCGGCTTTTCCGAGAAGAAGAAGAAGAAACTCGCGTGAAAATTAATTTGTTTCGATTGTCTATTTATAGTTTGGTTTGATGTGACAATTATTTGAGATTTATTTATAGATAAAGAAAATAAACGCGCGCATACCTGACCTTTCGTATTCCAGAAAATAAAGACTAGAAATCTGAAAATTGAACGCAATTTCTCGAGAGATATACTGATTTCGCGAGAACAATTCTAATTTCGCGAGAAGTATCTTGATTTCTCGAGGGATTACCCATTTCTCGAGAAGTGCAGGTACATTTTGCGAGAAGTCTTTCATTTCTCTTTCTTTCTGAAGGACAAATTCCTGCTTTTCATAGATATATAACTTTTAGAAACTTCATTTCTTTTTGCTTTAAGCATTACTCTAAGTTGAGCATTCCAAGTTCCGTCTTGAAGAAAGAGAACTTAGTCTCATCCAGCGGCTTCGTGAATATATCTGCAACTTGCTTATCCGTGGGGACATAACTCAGATTGATGTCACCTTTCTCCACATGCTCCCGGATAAAGTGATATCGTAGCTCGATGTGCTTTGTCCGACTGTGAGAGACTGGATTATTTGCGATAGCAATTGCACTGGAAGAGTCGCAAAACATTGGAATATTCTTGATCTTCAAATTGTAGTCTTGAAGTTGATTCCTTATCCATAGAAGTTGTGCGCAACAACTGCCTGCAGAAATATATTCTGACTCGGCGGTTGAAATTGCAACACAATTCTGCTTCTTGCTACTCCAGGATATAAGTCGTCTTCCGAGAAATTGGCATGTTCCGGAAGTGCTTTTCCTGTCGTCTCTGCTACCTGCAAAATCTGCATCTGAATAGCCTATTAGTTCACTATCATTACTTCTTGGGTACCATAAGCCAAGATTTAGTGTGCCTTTAAGGTATCTCAAGATTCGCTTTGCAGCAGTGTAATGAGATTCCTTAGAGTTCACCTGATATCTAGCACATACACATGTAGAAAACATTATGTCAGGTCTACTGGCAGTAAGGTAGAGCAAAGAGCCAATTATGCTTCTGTATTTAGTTTCATCAAAAGGTTTCCCTTTCTCGTCCTTGTTCAGAGACATAGCTGAGCTCATTGGAGTCCTCATGGAGGTTGCACTCTCCATTCCGAATTTCTTAATTAACTCCTTGGTGAACTTCGTCTGAGAGATGAAAATTCCATCTTCCGATTGTTTCACTTGAAGTCCTAAGAAATACTTCAGCTCACGCATACTGCTCATTTCAAACTTCCCCTGCATAAGTTTTGAAAACTTCTTGCAAAGGTTGTCATCGGTTGAGCCAAAAATAATGTCATCAACATAGATTTGCACTAGCAAAATCTTGCCTTTTACTTCCCTAAGAAATAATGTCTTATCTATCTTTCCTCTTGTGAACTTGTTCTCAAGAAGAAAGTTAGACAGTGTCTCATACCAAGCTCGAGGAGCTTGTTTTAAACCATATAAAGCTTTTTGTAATAAATAAACATGATTGGGATGATTAGGATTAACAAAACCTGGGGGTTGTTCAACGTATACTTCCTCTTTAATGTCTCCGTTTAGGAAAGCGGACTTGACATCCATTTGATATACGGTGAAACCCTTGAAAGCAGCATAAGCAAGAAAGAGTCTGATCGCTTCGAGCCTTGCTACCGGTGCATATGTTTGATCGAAGTCGATTCCTTCTTCTTGTCTGTAGCCTTTAGCTACAAGTCTTGCTTTATTCTTGATGATTGTTCCATCTTCATCCAACTTGTTTCTGTACACCCACTTTGTTCCAATTACGTTCTTATCCTTAGGCTTTGGAACAAGTGTCCAGACTTTGCAACGCTTGAATTGGTTTAATTCTTCTTCCATTGCAATAATCCAGTGTGGGTCTTCATTTGCTTCTTGAAATTTCTTTGGTTCTACCTGAGAAAGAAAGCTCAAGTGCAAATTTTCGTTAGTAGTCCCTCTTCTTGTTCTAATGCCTTCATGAGGATCTCCTATGATTTGATCAATAGGGTGATCCCTCATGTGTCTGAATTCAAGATTCCTCGCATCGCTTGGAACAACGGGAACTACTTCTTCTTCAACTGGAACAAATTCTTCCACTGGAGTTGGCTCTTCATCAAGATGAATTTCCTCTTCAGCTAAGGTTAGAGGAGAGATTTTGACGAAGGTTTGAGTGTCGTCTTTAACTGGCTTATGCAAGTGTGTATCTTGCAACTTTGAACCTGCAACTTCAATAGAAGAACTAGAAGAGCTGCTTTGAAGCATGCTCGTCTCATCAAATACAACATTAACAGACTCTTCTACAACCAGAGTTTTCTTATTAAAAATACGATAAGCTTTACTATGATTGCTATAGCCTACGAAAATACCTTCAAAACTCTTTTCACTAAACTTAGTTTTGTAATGCTTTCCATTGTTTAGCACAAAGCATTTACTGCCAAAGATTCGAAAATAAGAAATGGTTGGTTTCTTGCCCTTTAAAAGATCATAAGGAGTCTTTTCATGGTTTTTGTTTATGAGCGCTCAGTTTTGAACATGGCATGCAGTATTGACAGCTTCAGCCCAGAAATATTCAGGTAGTGAAGAGTCACTCAACATGGTTCTGCAAGCCTCAATAATTGTTCTATTATTTCTCTCAGCTACTCCATTTTGCTGTGGAGTTCGAGGAGAGGAAAACTCATGAAAGATACCAAGGCTTTCACAGAATTCTGTCATGGCTCCAGATTCAAATTCTGTACCATGGTCACTTCTGATTTTGACCACTGAACAGTTAAATTCATTCTGGACTTGCCTGACAAAATTAGTGAAAGTGTCGAAAGTATCTGACTTGTGTTTTAGAAAGAATACCCATGCAAAACGTGAGTAATCATCCACAAAAACCAATGTAAAAGACTTTCCTCCTAAGCTTCTAATTTGCAACGGACCAAACAAGTCCATATGAAGCAGGTATAAACACCTGTTAGAATCTTTGCCAATAATGCTCTTAAAGGTAGCTCTTGTTTGCTTGCCTTTTACACATGCATGACAAGGTCTATCTTTAATGCACTTAACATCTGGTGCATCTCGCACTAAGTTTTGAGAAAACAATTTATTAATAGTTTTGAGATTTATATGTGCTAATCTCTTGTGCCATTGGTCAACAAGAGATGCACTATCTTTGGCTAATAGACACACTGGTGTAGAAGAAGATAAACAAAGAAAGTTTAAGCAAAAGATATTCTTACAGCGACTCCCTGATAAAATCATTTCAGAATTCTCTGCCGACTTTATCAGACACTTATCTTTACGAAAATCGACTATGTATCCTTTATCGCAGAGTTGACTTATACTTATCAGATTGTGTTCTAATCCTTCCACATAAGCCACATCGGAAAAAGATACATTTCCATTAGAAATCATACCATAGCCTTTAGTTATTCCTCTGTCTGAACCGCCAAAAATAACTTTTGGACCGTTTGCAACTGGAGTGAAGTTTTGCAAAAGGCTTCTTGTCCCGGTCATATGCCGAGAGCATCCACTGTCCAAGTACCAGATAGGATTTTTGTTGGCCTTTGGACATACCTGCAAAAACAAATCATTTCGCCTTAGGAACCCAAACAGATTTGGGTCCTTGGTCCCTTGTTAGTTGAGATCCACATTGAATGTTAACATTGCGAGTGGTCTTCCTTGCAATGTTAACTTGTGGTCTATAAGCATAAGAAACATTGAACCAACAATCCACGGCAAAGTGACCAATTTTACCGCAGCACCAACAGTTGAATCTGTTGTACCTTCTTTTTACACTTTCCTGCTTAACTTTTTGAACGTTAGCTCTTGCAGGAGCAGCCCTTTTTGATGAGGATGCCTCATGGGGGCAACACACACAAGGTGGTATTGCCTTTTTCGGCTTTGGTGCAACAGCATTCACTTTTGGTGCTTTCTTAGCACTCGGACCATGAATAAATGGACCGTACCCTTTCCGATTAATCTCTTGATAAGGTGCTTGGAAAGCACTATCACCAAAGTTTTGGGGAGGAGCCCATTCCTTATGATCATTCACAGATGAAAAAGGAATTGGTCGTGTGAAATGACCATAGGAACTCTCCAAATCATAAGCATTCGTAGGAAATATAACTCTCTTGAATGCTACATGCTCTTGATGAGCTTTCCCTTTTTCTTTGGCGGTAGCTTTCTTAGCAACCAAGCCATTCAACACCGCTTCCTTTAGCGTTAGTGGTAAAAGTACCAATAATCGGCAAAACAGTTTTAGGTTGAGAGAATGTTTCAACCAACTTCTTCTCAGCCGCAAGCTGTTCTTCCAAGACTTTTATCGAATTGTCTCTCAAGGCAAGAGTCTCTTCCGAGCTTTTGATCTTGTCTTTCAAGGCTTGGACTTCCTCTTTGAGAGAAGAAAGTTCTTCAACTTCTTTTCTCAAGTTAGATTCCACCTCCTTGAGAGCCATGATCTCCTTACCCTGAGTTTTGACAACCTTTCGGCACTTGTCAAAGCTTTGGAGCATTTTGGTATATTGAGACATGAGCTCAGATTCATCGTCTGAGAGGTTATCCTTTTGTTCAGCCGAAGCATAATCAGAATCAGATAGGATAGTGTGATCATTTACCTTTCCGGTGTACGGGGGTGCTTCTTCATCATCAGACATAGCCATCAGACCGAAGTAAGCTTCTTCTTCATCACTTGACTCATCGGAGTCACTGTCGCTCAGAGTTTTGGCTTTCTTAGCGACGAAGCTTCTATCTGATTTCTTCTTTCCATGAGTGGATTTCTTGTCTTCTTTTCTTCCACCTTCTTTCTTCTTATAGGGACACTCAGCAATCATGTGCCCTGGCTTATTACAACAGTAGCAAATAATGTCAGAAGAAATATGTTTGTTCTGTTTGGATTTATACCTGTCATTATTGCTTGAGCCCTTCCTGTGATATTCGCCATCACGACGAGAATATTTATGATCCGAGGAAGACGGCTTGTTGTTCATGTGCTTCCGCATGTTCAGCAGTTTCTTAAACTGACGGGAGATTAAAGAGAACTCCCCATCAGACAGTTCGGAACAGGAGGAGCTGGCTTCCGATTCTTCTTCAATATCAGATTCCTTTTCTCTGATCGGTATCACTGCTTTGCTCTTCTTTGAATTCTCTGCCTTCAAAGCTAAGGTTCTTTCTTTGCTTGAAGCTCGATTTACATCCTCTTCAGACTTTCGGATGTTCATTTGTAATTCATGAGACAACAGCTTCCCGAACAGATTTTGAGGTTCTAGACTTGGCAGCTTTCCAAACTCTCTAATAGCAACAATTTTGCTATCCCAGTCTTTCGTTAGGGAACGCAAGAATTTGTCATTTAGTTCACCGTTTGTGAACTCCCTGTCGTAGTTCCTCAAACCATTGACTATCTTGAAGAATCTTTCGTACGCATCAGCAATGCACTCCTTCTTATTCTGCTTGAACGCCTCGTATTCTTGATTAAGTAGAGACCTTCTATCTTCTCTTACCTCGTCAGTACCTTCCATTAGAACGATTAAGGATGTCCACATTTCTTTGGCTGATTTGCAGTGGATTAAGTTTTGCAACATGGAATCGTCCACTGCACTTGCAATTATGTTTTTAGCCTTCTTGTCAAGAGCAACAAGAGCTATCTCATCCTAAGTCAAATCCATCATTTTCTTAGGTATCTGAACAGTAGGATTTGTTGACGAAGCAGTCATTGGCACATGAGGGCCTTCTTCCACGACTTGGAAGATTCTGGGATCTGCAACTTCCATATAAAAACGGACTCTTTCCTTCCACATAGGAAAGTTGGCCTTAGTGCAGATGGGCAATTTCAGAGAGGATTCCTTGACTCTATCCATGGCTTGCTAGCAACTAGAAGGATGGATCCTGTTCAAGGTGTTAACCTAGCAACGAACAGCGACCCTCTGATACCAATTGAAGTATCTAGTTGCCTACCTAAATCACCTAGGGGGGGTGAATAGGTGATCTCTACGTCTTTTGCGGAATTAAAAATAAACGTAAAGCACAACACATAAAATTAACCACAGCCACAGATAACACCAGGAATTTATAGTGGTTCCCCGTACTTGGGTACTCCACTTGCCGGCCTCGACAATCTAGCACCACCGCTAGAAATGACTACTTCACTAAATCTCGGATCAAGAACGATCCTACAGTCACGGAGTCAAACTCCTACAAACTCAGAGAGAACCTCTCTTACAACTCGGAGAAAACTTCTCCTACAACTCGGAGAACAACCTCTCCTACAACTCGGAGATGACAACTCCTACAACTCGGAGAAAACAACTCCTACAAAAGATTGAAAAGGGGTTTGAACAATACTAAACCAAATCTGAATAACAGAGGGGTTTTCTTCCTTCTTCTTGAATGGCTTTTGAGAACGATGTGGAAGAACAACAATCCTTCAAAACTGTCTTTGGCAATCCGAAACGATCCAATAGAGATTGTAGAACCTGAGTATGGATCAATCGAACCCTTCTTGAAAGAAATCGACAACTCCAAAGAGAAGAACGATCTCCAATCGTAGGCGACGGCGAGCGGCGCTTTTCACGTTCTTTTCGATTCGGGAGAGAATTTTGGTCATGAACAATTCTCAAAAGAATAATTATATTTTTTAATCTTAAGAGAGAGAGAGAGCCTTTTATAGGAGAAGGTCTAATTAGAATATTTAGGCCTTAAGCTAGAAAAGGAGTCACGTCAAACAGACGGAAGACAGAAGTCGGCAAAAATAGATTGAAGGAACGAGAAACAGATTTCTCGAGAGAAAGGAGACTTCTCGAGAAATCACGGCTGGATCTCGGAAAAAAGGCTTTCAAATAAATTGACAGAGCTTCGCGAGAAAGAAAAGAGGATTTCTCGAGAACATGGAACTTCTCGAGAAATAAGATAAAATAAACTTTTCGGAAGAAACAAGAACTTCTCGAGAAATCGAATCAACTTCTCGAGAGGAAAGATTTTCTCGGAAAATATCAGCAAAGAAGACTTCTCGAGAAAATCAAAGGATTTTCCGAGAGCACTACAGACTTCTCGAGAAATAAAGATGGCTTCTCGAGAAATTTGGATTTCCTTCGAAGACATAAGCTGAAAAGAACTTCTCGAGAAAATCAAAGGGATTTTTCGAGAGCTCTTCATATTTCTCGAGACAAACACTTAGCTTTTCGAGAAATACACAAGGAACAAATTCTTTAAAATATCTCTGAGAACAGCTACACCTCCAAGACCTTAGCTTCCTTTGTCTTGATCATGAAGTGCATCCCAATAGAGAGATCACATATGAGTCAACACCATATCTCATACAATGAAGAATTACATTGTAAGAGACTGTGCTCATTGACCCACTGTGACCTGACATTGGTTTACACTTTGCAATGTGAACCTGCAAGACAAAACTAGAGAAACATATCAAATACATAAGCAATTCAATCTTGGTTCATAGTTGACTTTCTACAAATCAAGGTTATTGTGGATACAATACCCAACATATATATATACTTATATGTATATATATAAATGTATACATATATATAAATATATATAAGTATATAAGTATATATATAAGTATATATATATAAGTATATAAATACTTATATATACATACTATATATAAGTATACATATATATACTATATAAGTATATATATATAGTATATATATAGTATATATACTTATATATATGTACATATATACTATAATACATATATAGTATATATACTTATATATATAATACTTATATATATACTATATATGTATTATAGTATATATGTATATATATAAGTATATATACTATATATATACTATATATATACTTATATACATATATATTATATATAAATATTTATTTATTTATAAGTATAAGTATATATAAAAGTATACATATAAACATATATATATACTATAGTATACAATAGTGTATATGTATACCTACTTATAAATATATATATATATATATATTTTTATATATACTATATACTTATATATATAATTTATATATATATATATATACATATATATATACACTTATATATATATATATATATATATCTTTATATATATACTTATATTAGTATAAAAATATATATATGTATATATATACACATATATATACGTATATATGTATATATACATATATATGTACATATAATTATATACTTATATAAATATATATATATATGTTTATACTTATATATATAAGTATATATATATATATATGTGTAAATATACATATATATATATATATATATTTATATACTTATGTATATATGTATATATATACATATATATATATATGTATACATATATACTATATAAGTATATATATATTTATATATATATATTTATATATATATATATATATTTATAAGTATATATATACCTATATAAGTATATATATATATACTTATATATAGTATATATATATAAGTACATATATAAATATACATTCTAATATATATAAGTATTTATATATATAAATATATGTATACATACTATATATATATTCTGATATATATATACTCTATAAGTATATATACTTATATATATACTTATGTGTACTTATATATATAGTATATATATACTTATATATATGTATATATATACTTATATAAGTATATACATATATATAGGTATATATATATGTATATATATATATATTTATATATATGCATATAAGTATATATATATATTTATATAATATAAGTATATATAAGTTTAAATATGTATATATAAATAAGTATATATAAATATATTTATATACTTATACTTATATTTATGTATGTATATATATATATATATATTTATAAGTATATATATGTATACTTATATATATACTTATGTACTTATTTACTTATATATATACTTATATTTATTTACATATATTTATATATGTACTTTTATATATATATGCTATATATAAGTAAATATATATATACTTATATATGTATATATACTTATATATACTTATATATATATACTTATATATATATACATATAAATATATATATATATATATACTATAGTATATATATATACATATATATACTATGTATATATGTATAAGTATATATATATATATTTATATGTATATATATACATATATATATACTTATATAGTATATATATTTATATATATATAAGTATATATAAGTATATATACATATATAAGTATATATATATACTTATATATAGTATATATATAAGTACATATATAAATTTATGTAAATAAATATAAGTATATATATAAGTATATAAGTACATAAGTATATATATAAGTATACATATATATACTTATAAATATATATATATACATAAATATAAGTATAAGTATATAAAAATATTTATTTATACTTATATATATATATGTATATATACATATATATATATATATATGTATATATTTATATGTATATATATATAAGTGTATATATATGTAAATTATATATATATACATACATATAAATATATAGTTATATATATTTATATATATAAATACTTATATACACACATATATATAAGTATATATATTTATATACTATATATATTTATACTTATATATATACTTATATATATAAGTATACTTATATATATACTTATATATATATTTGTATATATGTATACATTTATATATATTAGTATATATACTTATATATAAGTATATATTTATATATACATATATATATCCTTATATAATATATATATATATACTTATAGATATTTATACTTATGTATATATATATATATATACATATATATATAAATATATACTTATATAAGTATATACTTTTATATACATACGATATATATGTATATAAGTATATATACTTATATATGTATATATATATATAAATATATACTTATATATATATATTTATATATATAAATACTTATATATACTTATATATACTTATATATATAAGTATATATATACTTATATACTATATATACTTATATATATTTATTGTATATATATATATATATATTTTATATATATATATAAATATATATATATATATGTATATATATATATATGTATATATATAAGTATATATATATATATATATTTATATATATATATAAGTATATATATATAAGTATATATGTATATATATAAGTATTTATAAGTATATATATATAAGTATATAAGTATATATATATAAGTATTTATAAGTATATATATATAAACATATATATATATATACTTATATATATACTTATAAGTATTCTTTTCTATGTACTTATATATGTAAGTATATATTTATAAGTATATATATACTTATATATATATATATATAAGTATATATATATATATATTTATATATATTTATATATATTTATAAGTATATATATACATATATAAGTATATATATATATATATACTTATATATAGTATATATATAAGTACATATATAAATATATGTAAATAAATATACATATATTTATATATATATATAAGTACATATATAAGTATACTTATACATATATTTATATATATAAGTACATATATAAGTATATATATATAAGTACATATATAAGTATACTTATAAGTATATATATATAAGTTTATATATATACTTATTGTTGGGTATTGTATCCACAATAGCCTTGATTTGTAGAAAGTCAACTTTGAACCAAGATTGAATTGTTTGTGTATTTGATTTGTTTTTCAGTAATGTTATTGCAGGTTCACTTTGCTAAGTGTAGACCAATATCAGGTCACAATGGGTCAATAAGCACAGTCTCATGCAATGTAATTCTTCATTGTGTGAGGTATGGGGTTGACTCATGTGTGGTCTCTCAATTGGAATACACTTTATGATCAAGACATTAAAGGTTCAAAGCTTAGGTGTGCAGCATTGGCCTGAAGACAAAAGAAGAAATTTTCTCTAAGTAAACTTTTCGAGAAGTAAGGAGATTTTCCGAGAAGTCTTTCTGTGCTTTCGAAAAGTCCTTATGCTTTTTCGAGAAGAGTTGTTTCAGATGTTTCTCGAGAAGTTGTTGAAATTTCCGAGTAGTTTCTTGTATTTCTCGAGATGTCTTTGTTCTCTCGAAAGGTCTTATTTGTTTTCGGGAAAAGCTCTTTTCCAGGTGATTTCGAGAAGTCTGTCTCAGCTCTGCTTTCGAGAAATCTTTTATCTCTCGAGAAGTATTCTTGTTTTCGAGAACTCTCTGGTTCTTTCGAAAAATCTTTTTCTCTGAAGGTTGTTCTCGAAATTGTTCTGAAGCTTTCGAGAAGTTTTCTTTGTTCTCGAGAAGTCTTGTATCTCTCGAGAAGTTCTGTCATAAATCCTTGATCTCTCTTTCTAAAGCTGTTTTTCGAGAACTAGTCGTTTCTCTCGAGAAGTCTTGGAATTCTCGAGAAGTCTAGTCCTATCATTTCTCGAAAAACTTTGTTTTCCCGTTTTGACGACAAGTCCTTTCCGTCAAATTGACGTGACGTCTTTCCTCGTCTTAAGGTTAAATCGTTAGGATGTCATCTATATAATGATTGCTCCTTAAGAATGAAAAGACAAGTTTTTGAGAATCATAAGATCAGAGTTCGTATTTTTCCTAACCCTAATCTGATCCAAGATTGTCGTCAAGTGCCGCACATCGCCTTTGTTGGAGTTCAATCGTGAGTTATCTGAAATCGTCTCCAAGTGGAAGAGGAAGGTCAATCGATCATTGCCTTACACGTTCTGATTCTATCGGATTGATCAAGACCTTAGAAGATCTGATTTGTGCCGTTTCGATTCTTCATCTTCTACATCAAGCCGAAGTCATTTCTGTCGCAAGAAGAAAAGAAGATCTTCATCAAATTATTCAGATCTATTTGTGATTTGATAAGTATAATCTCATTATCAATTTTATATTTGATTGTAGGAGAGATTGTTCTCCGAGTTGTAGGAGAGGTGTTCTCCGAGTTGTAAGAGAGGGTTCTCTCTGAGTTTGTAGGAGATTGATCTCCGAGTTGTAAGAGTTTTGACTCTGAGATTTGTAGGATCGTTCTTGATCCGAGATTTAGTGAAGTAGTCAAGTCTAGCTGTGGTGCTAGATTGGCGAGGCCGGCAAGTGGAGTACCCAAGATCGGGGAACCACTATAAATTTCTTTGCGTCTGTGGTTGTGGTTTGCATTTTGTGCGTTCTTTATTTTCAAGATTTTCAATTCCGCAAAAGACGCTGTTATCACCTATTCCCCCCCCCCCCCCCCCTCTAGGTGATTTTGGTGGGCAACTAGATATTTCAATTGGTATCAGAGGGTCGTTGTTCTTAAAAGGTTAACACCTTGAACAAGATCTTTTCACTCTATTTGCCTTCAAATCATGGAAAAGTGCAAGGAATCGTCTTCGTTGAAATTGCCAATATGCACAAAGGCTAACTTTCCTATGTGGAAAGAAAGAGTCAGATTTTATATGGAAGCCGCAGACCCAAGAATCTTCCAAGTTGTGGAAGAAGGACCTCATGTGCCAATGACTGCCTCAACAGTCAATCCTACGGTTCAAGTACCAAAGAAAATGATGGACTTAACAAAGGATGAGATAGCTCTTGTTGCTCTTGACAAGAAGGCTAAAAACATAATTGCAAGTGCAGTGGACGATTCCATGTTGCAAAACTTAATTCACTGCAAATCAGCCAAAGAGATGTGGACATCCTTAATTGTTCTAATGGAAGGTACTGACGAGGTAAGAGAAGATAGAAGGTCTCTACTAAATCAAGAGTACGAGGCGTTCAAGCAGAATAAGAAGGAGTGCATTGCTGATGCGTACGAAAGATTCTTCAAGATAGTCAATGGTTTGAGGAACTACGACAGGGAGTTCACAAACGGTGAACTAAATGACAAATTCTTGCGTTCCCTAACGAAAGACTGGGATAGCAAAATTGTTGCTATTAGAGAGTTTGGAAAGCTGCCAAGTCTAGAACCTCAAAATCTGTTCGGGAAGCTGTTGTCTCATGAATTACAAATGAACATCCGAAAGTCTGAAGAGGATGTAAATCGAGCTTCAAGCAAAGAAAGAACCTTAGCTTTGAAGGCAGAGAATTCAAAGAAGAGCAAAGCAGTGATACCAATCAGAGAAAAGGAATCTGATATTGAAGAAGAATCGGAAGCCAGCTCCTCCTGTTCCGAACTGTCTGATGGGGAGTTCTCTTTAATCTCCCGTCAGTTTAAGAAACTGCTGAACAAGCGGAGGCACATGAACAACAAGCCGTCTTCCTCGGATCATAAATATTCTCGTCGTGATGGCGAATATCACAGGAAGGGCTCAAGCAATAATGACAGGTATAAATCCAAACAGAACAAACATATTTCTTCTGACATTATTTGCTATTGTTGCAATAAGCTAGGGCACATGATTGCTGAATGCCCTTATAAAAAGAAGGAGGGTGGAAGAAAAGAAGAAAAGAAATCCACTCACAGAAAAAGGAAGACTGAAAAGAGTCTAGTCGCTAAAAAGAACAAAACTTTAAGTGACAGTGACTCGGAAAAATCAAGTAGTGAAGAAGAAGCCTACTTCGGGTTGATGGCTATGACTGATGATGAAGAAGAACCTCCATATACTGGGAAGGTAAATTCTCACACTATGCTATCTGATTCAGATTATGCTTCTGCTGAACAAAAAGATTATCTCTCTGATGATGAATCTAAACTCATGACCCAATACACCGAAATGCTCAAGAGCTTTGACAAGTGCCGAAGGATTGTCAAATCTCAGACCAAGGAAATTATGTCTCTTAAGGAAATGGAAACCAATTTGAGAAAGGAAGTTGAACAACTTTCTTCCTTCAAAGAGGAAGTCCAAGTCTTAAAAGACAAGATCAAAAGCTCGGATGAGCTCCTTGATCGAAGAGCGAACTCTATCAAAGTTTTGGAAGAACAGCTAGCCGCTGAACGAAAGCTAGTTGAAAAGTTTTCACAACCCAAAACAATTCTTCCGCTCATTGATAGATTCACTGCTCAAGCAAGTACTAGTGGATTAGGTCATGTGGCAGGTCCTAGTAACACTACTAAGGGCACACATGCCAATAAGAAATTCATGAATGCTAAGAAGGCCTCCATTGAAGAGAAAGGGAAAGCCCATCAAAAACATGTACCATTTCAGAAAGTTATTTTTCCCTCAAACAATTATGACATGCAAAGCACTTATGGTCACTTGACCCGACCAATTAAGTTTGGACCTGTCAATGACTATAAGGGATGGACTAGTCCCCGAAACTTCGAAGATAGTGTTTTCAAAGCATCTCATGAAGAGATAAATCTAAGAGATTATGGTCCTTATGTTCACGGACATAATAAGAAGAAAGCACCAATAGTAAAGACTATTGTACCTAAGCCAGAGGAGAAAGCATTACCCTGTGTATGCTGTACTCATGAAACATACCCATCCAGAAGGATTGCTCCTGCCAAAATCAACGTTCAAAGAATTAAGCAGGAAAATATTAAGAGAAGGTACAACAGGTTTAACTGTTGGTGTTGCGGCAAAATAGGTCACTTTGCCGTAGACTGTTGGTTCAATTTCACATATTCCAAGAGACCACAAATTAACAATGCAAGAAAGACCACTCGCAAAAATAATGCTCCTCGGGGTACTCAACTAACAAGGGACCAAGGACCCAAAGTTGTTTGGGCTCCTAAGGCAAAATAATTTGTTTTTGCAGGTATGTCCAAAGGCCATCAAAAATCCTATCTGGTATTTGGACAGTGGTTGTTCTCGGCACATGACCGGGACTAGAAGTCTACTGCAAAATTTTACTCCAGTTGAGAATGGACCAAAAGTTATTTTTGGGGGATCAGACCGTGGAGTTACAAAAGGCTATGGTATGATTTCTAATGGCAATGTATCTTTCTTAGATGTGGCTTATGTGGAAGGATTAGAACATAATCTGATAAGTATAAGCCAACTCTGTGATAAAGGATACATAGTTGATTTTTGTAAAGACAAGTGTTTGATAAAGTCGGCAGAAAATTCTGAAACAATTCTATCAGGCACTCGTCATAGGAATATTTTCTGTTTAAATTTTATTTGTTTATCATCTTCTACACCAGTATGTCTTTTAGCAAAAGATAGTGCATCTCTTGCTGATCAATGGCATAAGAGATTAGCACATATAAACTTCAAAACTATAAATAAGTTGTTTTCACAAAACTTAGTACGTGATGCACCATATGTTAAGTGCATTAAATATAGACCTTGTCATGCTTGTGTAAAAGGCAAGCAAACAAGAGCTACCTTTAAAAGCATTATAGGCAAAGATTCAACTAGGTGTTTATATCTACTTCATATGGACTTGTTTGGTCCTTTGCAAATTAGGAGTTTAGGAGGTAAGTCTTTTACATTAGTTATTGTAGATGATTACTCACGTTTCACATGGGTATTCTTTCTTAAACACAAGTCAGATACGTTTGCCATTTTCACTAAGTTTGTCAAGCAAATCCAGAACGAATTTGAATGCACCGTGGTCAAAATCAGAAGTGACCATGGAACAGAATTTGAATCTGGGGCTATGACAGATTTTTGTGAAAGTCTAGGTATCTTTCATGAGTTTTCCTCACCTCGAACTCCACAACAAAATGGGGTAGCTGAGAGAAGGAATAGAACACTCATTGAGCCTTGCAGAACAATGTTGAGTGACACTTCTCTACCCGAATATCTTTGGGCTGAAGCCGTCAACACTGCATGCCACGTGCAAAACAGAGCACTCATAAACAAAAACCATGAAAAGACTCCATATGAACTACTAAAAGGCAAGAGACCAACCATCTCTTATTTTAGAATCTTTGGCTGCAAATGCTTTGTACTTAATAATGGAAAGCATTACAAAACAAGTTTAGCGAAAAGAGTTTTGAGGGCATTTTCGTAGGCTATAGCAGTCATAGTAAAGCTTATCGTATTTTTAATAAGAAAACTCTGGTTGTAGAAGAGTCTATTAATGTTGTATTTGATGAGACGAGCATGCTTCAAAGCAGCTTTTCTAGTTCTTCTACTGAAGTTGCAGGTTCAAAGTTGCAAGATACACACTTGCATAAGCCAGTTAAAGACGACGCTCAAACTTTCGTCAAAATCTCTCCTCTAACCTTAGCTGAAGAGGAAGATCACCATGATGAAGAGCCAACTCCAGTGGGAGAATTTGTTCCAGTTGAAGAAGAAGTAGTTCCCGTTGTTCCAAGCGATGCGAGGAATCTTGAATTCAGACACATGAGGGATCACCCTATTAATCAAATCATAGGAGATCCTCATGAAGGTATTAGAACTAGAAGAGGTACTACTAACGAAAATTTGCACTTGAGCTTTCTTTCACAGGTAGAACCAAAGAAATTTCAAGAAGCAAATGAAGACCCATACTGGATTATTGCAATGGAAGAAGAATTAAACTAATTCAAGCGTTGCAAGGTCTGGACACTTGTTCCAAAGCCTAAGGATAAGAACATAATTGGAACAAAGTGGGTGTACAGAAACAAGTTGGACGAAGATGGAACAATCATCAAGAATAAAGCAAGACTTGTAGCAAAAGGCTATAGACAGGAAGAAGGGATCGACTTCGATCAAACTTATGCTCCAGTAGCAAGACTTGAAGCGATCAGAATGTTCTTAGCCTTTGCTGCATACAAGGGTTTCACCGTATACCAAATGGACGTCAAGTCAGCATTCCTCAACGGAAATATCAAAGAAGAAGTATACGTGGAACAACCTCCAGGTTTTATCAATCCAGACTTTCCTAATTATGTTTATTTACTTCAGAAAGCTTTATATGGTTTAAAACAAGCTCCTCGAGCTTGGTATGAGACGCTGTCTAACTTCCTTCTTGAGAACAAGTTCACAAGAGGAAAGATAGATAAGACATTATTTCTTAGGGAAGTAAAAGGCAAGATTTTGCTAGTGCAAATCTATGTTGATGACATTATTTTTGGCTCTACGGACGACAATCTTTGCAAAAAGTTTTCAAAACTTATGCAGGGAAAGTTTGAAATGAGCAGTATGGGCGAGCTGAAATATTTCTTAGGACTTCAAGTGAAACAATCTGAAGATGGAATTTTCATCTCACAGACAAAATTCACCAAGGAGTTAATTAAGAAATTTGGAATGGAGAATGCAACCTCTATGAGGACTCCAATGAGCTCAGCTATGTCTCTGGACAAGGACGAGAAAGGGAAACCTTTTGATGAAACTAAATATAGAAGCATAATTGGCTCTTTGCTCTACCTTACTGCTAGTAGACCTGACATAATGTTTTCCACATGTGTATGTGCTAGATATCAGGTGAACTCTAAGGAATCTCACTATACAGCTGCAAAGCGAATTTTGAGATATCTTAAGGGCACACCAAATCTTGGCTTATGGTACCCAAGAAGTAATGATAGCGAACTAATAGGCTATTCAGATGCAGATTTTGCAGGTAGCAGAGACGACAGGAAAAGCACTTCCGGAACATGCCAATTTCTCGGAAGAAGACTTATTTCCTGGAGTAGCAAGAAGCAGAATTGTGTTGCAATTTCAACCGCCGAGTCAGAATATATTTCTGCAGGCAGTTGTTGCGCACAACTTCTATGGATCAGGAACCAGCTTCAAGACTACAATATGAAGATCAAGAATATTCCAATGTTTTGCGACTCTTCCAGTGCAATTGCTATCGCAAATAATCCAGTCTCTCACAGTCGGACAAAGCACATCGAGCTACGATATCACTTTATCCGGGAGCATGTGGAGAAGGGTGACATCAATCTGAGTTATGTCCCCACGGATAAGCAAGTTGCAGATATATTCACGAAGCCGCTGGATGAGACTAAGTTCTCTTTCTTCAAGACGGAACTTGGAATGCTCAACATGGAATAATGATCAAACAAAGGAAAAGGGAAGAAGATAGCACAGGATTATCATTTGGAAACAAAAAAAATTAAAGAAGGAAAATCCAAGTCATTATTAAACTTCTCGAGAAATGAAGTTAATATCTCGAGAAATGACTTGCTGTTGTTTGAAGATAAAATATTTCGAAAAATTTGACATCATCTCTCGAAAAATGAATTCACACTTCTCGAGAAATGGGTTATCCCTCGAGAACTTTAATTATCTTTCGGAAGAAGATCGGCAAAGTTCAGAGACTTCTCGAGAACTTTAACAACCTCTCGAGAAATATCTTATACTTTTCGAAATCATTAATTTCAATTTTCGAGAATACGAAGAGCCAGGTACGCGTGAACTTTATTTTCTTTAACTTAATTAAAACCAAATTAATTGTCACATCAGAATCACACTATAAATAGAGTCTCGAAATGAATTAAGAGGTCACGCGAAGTACTTCCATTTCCTCTCGAAAAGTGTCGTCGGTTCATCTCCTCTTACGCAAAATCGACGTTCCAGTTCGCCCTCAGAAGGATCTTCTCTAGTTCCAGCCCTCATTTCAAGTTCTCATCTCGATCAATGGCTCCTTCAGGAAAACCTAAGATTGGAGTCGGCAGTGAACTCGTGCGAGAAGGTCTCCAGTCAATCTCAGATGAGTTTCAAAACCTCTTTTATCTTTTAGACGCAGCAGGACTGTCATTCGTACTAGAACATCAATGTCGAATTCTATTTCAAGAGGTAGAGGATCTGTTTATCAATGTAAAAGTTCACAAAAACGGAAATAGGATGAAATCAATGGTTGGAAATTTCAAAATTAAGTTGAATCCAAAATCTCTTTCCAAGTATTTGAAAGTTCCATTGGAAGAAAATGAGGATACTCTAAGTAATGAGGATTGGGCTCATGCCCTAATCTTTTGTGGATTAGATAAAGGAACATCAACCATTCGTAGACAAAAGATGAGCGATGTTGGAAAATTGATAGTGGACATTATTTCAAAGGTCTTACTATGTCATACTGGCAGCCTGGGTCATGTCTCTTCAGATGTTTTCAGTTTAGTAGCAATGGTGGTTTGTGGAAAAAGATTCAGTTGGGCAGATTTCCTATTCAACAAGATCAAAGAAAGTATAACTAGTCCCAATTTTGCAAGGATCCTGTCACTCTATTTAAATCAGCTTGATCCAGTTGTGTTTGACATGTCCAAAGGAGTTATTATTCATCATTTGAAGAAGGTAGATGTTGTCACAATGAAGAGGTGGAATATCAGGATAACTAAGCCAACTGCAGATATAGGTCTCCAGGGGGAGCCCATTTCTCTAGCTCAATCTGTCACAGAGTATGAAGTTCTAGCTCCACCACCAGTTCAGCAACAAAGCTCAGTTCCATCTCCATCTCCATCTCCACAAGACACCATTCCTTCAGCAGAACCAAATCTCCCTCCTTCACCAAACACAGTTCCTTCTCCATCAGCTCAGGATCCTTCAGAACAAGTTCCTTCAGATCTAGCTCCTTCCAAAACTCCATCAATCCCAGATGATCAAGTCTTGTCAGTTACTCCTATGGAAACTACTGTTCTTTCACAAGATCAAGGGGATCATTTCTCACCTCCTCCAGCTTTTGATGAAGACAGAATTGATTCCACCATAGCAGATGTGGTAGGTGAAATTCTTAAAGGTGCTGATGATGTGCTTAGCACAAGTGACCACATGGGTGGGTCAGGAGCAGACTTTGATTTTACTCAAGATCAAAATGATGCTTCAGTACATGATTCATCTCCTCCTCCAGTACATGTTGAGGGGGAGCAAGAGCCTTGTTTAGACACAAACAAGGATGCTCAGGAAAGGTTTGTTGGTTTATCTCCTGTGAAGCTCCACAGTTCAGTTGTTCTTGAAGATCTACCAGAAGAAGCAGTGCCAATCCCTCCTCCTCCATCTCTTTTTGATGAACAAACAATTCTTGGTAAAATTGAACTCATGCTTCAAAGACAAAGTGCAAAAATAGATTACTCCTTCAAAGAAGTTCATGCAAGAATATCTGATGTTGAAAAGGAAATGTCAAAGAAGTTGAAAGAATTCAAAACCAGTGCAGATCAACTAAAAGAGGTTGTTATTCAGGGGAGAAAGGCTATTGATCACACCATAGAGGGTGTAGCCACAGTGCTAGCTGAAGTTATTCAAGTAAGAAAAACTCAAGAAAACATGGCTTCAAAGGCTGAAGATAATACTTTCAAAGTTATTGATGAAGTTGGCCAGTTTAAGGAGTCTATTCTCCAAACCCTCTCTGTAGAAGTCAGAAAGGGGGAGGACAAGTTGATAGTTTCAATTGATGAGAATTTATTTGCATTTCATAATCATATGAGTGAGAAGTTTGATCAACTGTCTCAGGGAGTCCAGAAGCAGGTAGCTGATATCAAAGAATTCACACAAAGGTCTACCACTTGGCCTGAAGGTATACCCTGCTGTTCCCCCTCCTCAGTTTGAGCCTCCTCAGTTCTCTCCAAGACAAGATGTGTCTTCTGATGTAGAAATTGCTTCTTCTAAGCAAGGTTCAAGAAAAAGAAAATATGGTGAAGGACCTTCTGCTAAGAGATCAGTTCCTGAATCTAGTTCAGCAGGCTCTGGCAAAGCTGCTGCTACTGATCCTGTGAATTATCCAGTGATTTGGAGTCCTATTTCAAAGGCTATCATTCTTGATTCACTCAGATTAGTTGAAGAAGGAGGAATGCAAGTTCAAGACTATTACATCTCTTCTGAATGGAAACTTTATCAAACCAGCAAGACCAAAAGGAGATTACATTATAGGATATATAAGTACAATGATCCTACAGCTCCTCCAGCTCCTCCAAAGTACCATCCTAAACCTTTTGCATACTTCAAAAGACAGGAACAGAAAAGAAGAGACAATGCCAGAGGTTGAAGATCATCAAATTCTATTTGTCATAAGCTTGTGTGAACTTTAATTCATTAGACAATCTTAAATCTAAATTTAGTTTTTGATTCTGATGTGACAATCATGTTCTTATATTTAGATATTGCTCTTAATGTTCTTTCTAGTATGTTCTTTTTATATTTAATATGGCTACAATTCATCTTGGTAAGAAGGGTTCTGACTTCTACAAATAGGGGGAGATTGTTGGGTATTGTATCCACAATAGCCTTGATTTGTAGAAAGTCAACTTTGAACCAAGATTGAATTGTTTGTGTATTTGATTTGTTTTTCAGTAATGTTCTTGCAGGTTCACTTTGCTAAGTGTAGACCAATGTCAGGTCACAATGGGTCAATAAGCACAGTCTCATGTAATGTAATTCTTCATTGTGTGAGGTATGGGGTTGACTCATGTGTGGTCTCTCAATTGGAATACACTTTATGATCAAGACATTTAAGGTTCAAAGCTTAGGTGTGCAGCATTGGCCTGAAGACAAAAGAAGAAATTTTCTCTAAGTAAACTTTTCGAGAAGTAAGGAGATTTTCCGAGAAGTCTTTCTGTGCTTTCGAAAAGTCCTTATGCTTTTTCGAGAAGAGTTGTTTCAGATGTTTCTCGAGAAGTTGTTGAAATTTCCGAGTAGTTTCTTGTATTTCTCGAGATGTCTTTGTTCTCTCGAAAGGTCTTATTTGTTTTCGGGAAAAGCTCTTTTCCAGGTGATTTCGAGAAGTCTGTCTCAGCTCAGCTTTCGAGAAATCTTTTATCTCTCGAGAAGTATTCTTGTTTTCGAGAACTCTCTGGTTCTTTCGAAAAATCTTTTTCTCTGAAGGTTGTTCTCGAAATTGTTCTGAAGCTTTCGAGAAGTTTTCTTTGTTCTCGAGAAGTCTTGTATCTCTCGAGAAGTTCTGTCATAAATCCTTGATCTCTCTTTCTAAAGCTGTTTTTCGAGAACTAGTCGTTTCTCTCGAGAAGTCTTGGAATTCTCGAGAAGTCTAGTCCTATCATTTCTCGAAAAACTTTGTTTTCCCGTTTTGACGACAAGTCCTTTCCGTCAAATTGACGTGACGTCTTTCCTCGTCTTAAGGTTAAATCGTTAGGATGTCATCTATATAATGATTGCTCCTTAAGAATGAAAAGACAAGTTTTTGAGAATCATAAGATCAGAGTTCGTATTTTTCCTAACCCTAATCTGATCCAAGATTGTCGTCAAGTGCCGCGCATCGCCTTTGTTGGAGTTCAATCGTGAGTTATCTGAAATCGTCTCCAAGTGGAAGAGGAAGGTCAATCGATCATTGCCTTACACGTTCTGATTCTATCGGATTGATCAAGACCTTAGAAGATCTGATTTGTGTCGTTTCGATTCTTCATCTTCTACATCAAGCCGAAGTCATTTCTGTCGCAAGAAGAAAAGAAGATCTTCATCAAATTATTCAGATCTATTTATGATTTGATAAGTATAATCTCATTATCAATTTTATATTTGATTGTAGGAGAGATTGTTCTCCGAGTTGTAGGAGAGGTGTTCTCCGAGTTGTAAGAGAGGGTTCTCTCTGAGTTTGTAGGAGATTGATCTCCGAGTTGTAAGAGTTTTGACTCTGAGATTTGTAGGATCGTTCTTGATCCGAGATTTAGTGAAGTAGTCAAGTCTAGCTGTGGTGCTAGATTGGCGAGGCCGGCAAGTGGAGTACCCAAGATCGGGGAACCACTATAAATTTCTTTGTCGTCTGTGGTTGTGGTTTGCATTTTGTGCGTTCTTTATTTTCAAGATTTTCAATTCCGCAAAAGACGCTGTTATCACCTATTCCCCCCCCCCCCCCCCCCTCTAGGTGATTTTGGTGGGCAACTAGATATTTCACTTATATATATATTCTTATATATATATACTTATATAAGTATATACTAAATATATACATACTATATATATGTATATATACTTATATATATACTTATATATATACTTATATACTTATATATATATATATTTATATATATACTTATTTATATACTTATGTACTTATATACTTATATATATACTTATATTTATTTACATATATGTATATATGCACTTATATATATATACTATATATAAGTATATATATATATATATACTTATATATATATACATATATACTATAGTATATATGTATATATATAAGTATATATACTATATATATACTCTATAAAAGTATAATTATATATACATATATAGTATATATATAGTATATAAGTACTTATATATATAAGAATATATATATATACTTATATAGTATATATATACAAGTATATATTTGTATATATAAGTATATATATACTTATATATATATACATAATTATATATACATAATTATATATACATATATAGTATATATATAGTATATAAGTACTTATATATATAAGAATATATATATACTTATATAGTATATATATACAAGTATATATATGTATATATAAGTATATATATACTTATATATATATATGTATATACTTATATATACATACTATATATATGTATATAAGTATATATATATATATATATGAATATATATATACATATATATACTTATATATATACATATAAGTATATATATATAAGTATAAAAATATATACTTATATATGTATACTTATAAATACTTATATATATAAGTATATATATATACTTATATATAAGTATATATATATACTATATACTTATATATATAAGTATATATATACTATATAAATATATATATACATACTATATATATATACTTATATATAAGTATACATATATATATACTTATAAGTATATAAATAAGTATACATATATATAAATAAATACGGTATATATATCCTTATATAATATATATATATATATAAGTATATAAGTACATAAGTATATATATAGTATGTATATATAAGTATATACTTATATAAGTATATATATACTTACATAACATATATAAGTATATAAGTACATAAGTATATAAACAGTATGTATATATAAGTATATACTTATATAAGTATATATATATGTATATATATAGTTATTTATATAAGTATACATAAGAATATATATATATATTTATATATATACTTATATATATACACTTATATATATAAGTATATATAAAAATATAAATATATATATATATTTATATAGTATATATATACAAGTATATATATATATAAGTATATATATATACTTAGAGGTATATATAAGTATATATATATACTTATAAATATATATATATATATATATATATATATTTATAAGTATATATATAATATATATACTTATATATATACATATATACTATAGTATACTATAGTATATATATACATATATAATATATATATACTCAATAAGTCTATCTATATCCATATATATATATATATATATAAGTATATATATATAAGTATATATATATATATAAATATATTTATATATACTTGTATATATATATACTATATAAGTATACATATATTCTTATAAATATATATATATATACCCTATATATACTATATATAAGTATACATATATACATACATACTATATATATTTATACTTATATATATAAGTATATATTTATATATACTTATATATATCCTTATATATATATAAGTATACATATATATATAAATACCCTATATATATAAGTATATATATAGTATATATCTATACATAAGTATATAAGTATATAAGTACATAAGTATATATACAGAATGTATATATAAGTATATACTTATATAAGAATATATATACTTATATATAATATATATATAAGTATTTAAGTACATAAGTATATATACAGTATGTATATATAAGTATATACTTATATAGTATATATATATGTATATATATATATTTATATAAGTATATATAAGAATATATATATGTTTATATATATACTTATATATATATATATACTTATATATATATTAGTATATTTATATACTTATAAGTATATATAAGTATATATATGTACTTATAAATATATATATTTATAAGTATATATATAGTATATATACTTATATATATACATATATATTATAGTATACTATAGTATATATATACATATATAGTATATATATACTCTATAAGTATATATATATCTATATATTTATATATATATATAAGTATATGTCTATATATATAAATATATATATACTTGTATATATATATCTATACTAATATATAAAAAAATACCCTTATCGGTGTAATGCCCTGCCAATCACCTCCAACCGTCCGATCTAAAACATGATATCCTCTATTTAAATCCAAGCCATCTCGAAATAGGGCACCCGGTCTCCTCATTCCGCCGAATAGGTTCTCCCCCGATAAAACCCTCGCTCCATCACCGTTCTCCTCATTCCGCCGAATAGGATCTCCCCCGATAAAACCCTCGCTCCATCGCCGTGGGACTCCATCGCCGGAGCATACTCCTTCTCCCTCGCCGCATTAGGATCTTGATGCCGCTTTAGTACACTTCGCTCACAGCATTACTAACTGGGAGTCCCTCGCCGCATTACTAACTGGTATCTTCCCTTTTCTACTTAGTTTTCAGAAATCCACTTTCTTCTTCATTTTCGTTTATTTACTCCGTCCCTCATTTCTTCTCAGTTTCCTACAGGTTTTCTTCACCGTTCTTTTTTTCGATTTCCGTTTTGATCCTCCGATATTCTGTTTTTGATTTTGCGCTTTGGTACTCCAGTTTTCTGTTTTAGATGCCTCCTCATTTACTTATTTGGTTTGCCTCCCCATTTTTTCAATTTTTATTTCTATCTTTTCTGATTTTGATTCCACTTTTTACCCCTTTCTTCTTCTGCCTGCAGCACCCCCATTTTCCATTCCTTTTATTACGTTATTGATGTATTAGGTTAATTGAATACGCAGCAAAAGGCATGGTTTTTTTGCTTGCATGTCATGAAATCATTAAAATGTAATCTTACAGGCATGGTTTTTTGTAATTTCAAAATATAGAGGGGTGAAGCTGTAATTATGCAAACTCCTATGAGAGGTTTTGGTAATATTTTGACTTTTTCATGCCATGGAATCATACAAACTGTAAATTTCTATTTATATTGCACACACGAGACTTTTCTACCATCACTTTTTGACCGTTAAGATCATTATTTGATCCTATAAGATCAAATAATCTCCACAAAAAATCTTATAGCAGCTCATGGATTTTAATCCCAAACAATTTGAAATTCTCTGCAGTATGAAATCACTATTACCTTCTCATGTAATCTTAGCCGTCCAGTATGAAAATTTCATTTCCTTCTACTGTCAGTTGATGAGCAAAAAACCTTAAATAATTTGTTTGTTCGTTTTGCTTTCGATCTTCTCACTCCTGCACATATTCTCTGTAGATTCCTTGGGAGGGAGAACATTCTATTGATCTTCTAATTGCGCGAGTCTTTCAAAATTTAAACACCACGGAACATGACAACGATTATATAAAGATAAGGGCGTTGCTTACTCCATTAAACGAGGATGTTAACACATTGAACACTAAGTGCCTTCGTATTTTTAATGGAGAAGAAATCACTTACTACTCATTCGACTATGTGGCTGAGGATGCACGCAATTTATACCTACCTGAATTTTTGAACTCTATTAACCCTGGTAATCTTCCACCACACAAACTCACACTAAAAAAAGGTGTCCCGATAATGCTACTCCGAAATCTTGACCCAAAAATTGGATTATGCAATGGTACACGCCCAATATGCCGCCGTTTCGGCAGACATCTAATTGAAGCTGACATATTAACTGGACAATTTAAGGGTCTACGAGTATTTCTGCCCAGGATGCCTTTGTAGACAGCAGAAGATGCAATGCCGTTCGAGCTGACACGTAAACAATTTCCAGTTCGTTTGTGTTTTGCATTAACTATTAACAAAGCTCAGGGACAAACGATTGGAAATGTAGGCATTTACCTACCTAATCATGTATTCAGCCACGACCAACTATATGTAGCACTGTCAAGGGGTGTCTCAAAGCAAAACACGACGGTACTGGTCAAAAAGGGAATAATAGAGGGCCACGAAGGTGTATATACGAAGAATGTGGTGTACAAGGAAATATTTACAAGAGTTGCCTCCAAACGAAATAGTAGTACTTAAAGGTATTTTATTAAATCACAACTTTAACCAAATTCTTACAACTATTCCTTACTTAGTATCACTAATCCATTAATGATGTGCAAACTTTTCATTTACATCAGTTTCACAAAAAGGGTCGACAATAATCAGGTCAAATGAAAAGGGGAAAGGATCTCTTGCAAAGATAAGGAAATTTGTACAAGAGATAAAAGGTATGTGAAGCAAAGTCATTTCAATAAAAAATGTTTTCTCTTATTTATACTGTCAAATTAGAATTTTTAATGGATAGACTCCAACACCCAGGTCTAAACCCCAAGATATATGAACATGCATTTCCAGACTGGGTTGAAGAAATATACGGAGATCAATATGGTATTACTACCTACGCAACGTCATGGAACGAGTGGCCTAAAGTTGACAAAGTCGATAGGCCCAAAGTTAATTATCCGAAGATGCCAAAGCAATGGCATCCACTAAAACAGTGGAAATTCATTTTTGGTCTGCTAAGCGAATGCACTTTCTAGCCTACATTTAATTGTTTATGTGATGAATCAATGAGTTTGGATAATTAATTTTGATCGTAACAAAAAACATTCTGTTTGTTGCAGAGTTTTATATATATATGATGATTTCCTTATATATATATTCTGTTTGGCGCTTTCAATCATCTCTTTCTGTGCAATTCTTTCGATTTGAAATTTCTCTCATCTTCTCACACAAATTTGAAGCTAAAACAGGTATACACTTATAGGAGATCGATCAACAACAGATAATCATAACGTATATGTTTGTCGATAAGATTCTTAACAACGTTCTCTACAGTTCACCACTTCAAATTTCGCAACAAATTTGTTCTTTGGTTCAACAAAAGACGTTCATTATAGATAACCAAAAATGACCATGCCTGTGGAAAGAGATGTGTTTGCTCTTTCAATGGTTTTTGATCTCCATACAAAATTATTCTACATGATTTTACATTTTATTTGTACGTGTTAAAGTTCATTTCAGGAGATAAATCTTCAAGTGGACTACTCCATGTGTGCTCATTCAATGATTTGCTCTAATTTTTATTATTCTATTTTGAATATCGATTTGTTGATGAGAATTTTGGAATTATAATTTTAATGAAACGTGTGAACAACAAGTATAATAAGTCTTAAGTAGCAGCAACGTTGTTGTATTGTTATGCCTGCTTTGGATCATGTGTAACGAGCAAAGCAATGTGTCCTATTTACAATTCTTTTTTAAATATTTGTAATTTATTCTATTTTTTACAGCAGATTGGCACGCTGAAAAGGAATTCATAATAGAGGTTGAAGCATTCATTTTAATAAATTGTTCATTCAGTTGGATGAGAATGGGGGTAGTGCACAGGCCGGGTTTATAGAATGAATAAGTTGTTTTTGTGTTTTTTATTGTTTAGACAATTACATAATCGGGTGTGTGTCGGGGGCGGGCGAAGCCCGCCGGGGGGCGGGCAGGGTACTGTCGCGCGGGGCACGGGGGGCCCCCGTGTACTGTCACTCGTATACTATATAAGTATATATATACTTATAAATATATATATACCCTATATATATACTATATATAAGTATACATATATAATTATATACTATATATATTTATACTTATATATATACTTATATATATATACTTATATATATATATATAAGTATATATTTATATATACTTACATATATCCTTATATAATATATATATACTTATATATATTTATACTTATGTATATATATACATATATATACTTATATTGTATATATATTTATAATTATATATAAGTATAAATATAAATATGTATATATATAAGTATATATAAGTATATATACATATATATATAAGTATATATACTTATATATATATAAGTATATATATACTTATATAGTATATATATAAGTATACATATATATATATATAAATACCCTATATATATAAAAACTTATATATACTTATATATATATAAGTATATATATATATAGTATATACTTATATATATATATTTATAAGTATATATATGTATATATATACATTAGTATAAATATCTATAAGTATATATATATATATTCTATAAGGATATATATAAGTATATATAAATATATACTTATATATAAGTATATATATATATATATTTATATATAAGTATATATATAGATATATACTTATATATATATACTATATAAGTATACATATATACTTATCTATACTATAAAGGGAATAGTGATATCTTCTGCTAACACCATCCTTTTCATATCAGCCGTCGGATCTCCAGGATATTAATTCTAAGCCGTTCGATCGCAAGCTCTTCAATGTATTACTCATTTCCCCCTCTCTCTCAACCCCCGATAGAAGCAGCACTCTTCCCTCAAACACGACAAAAGCTCTCAGATAGGATAGGACATCGCGTGCCTCGTTCTTCCCTAAACCTCGAATCCTGCTGCCGCCTGCCGCTGCCGCCTGCCACTGCCGCCTGCCGCTGCCGCCTGAGGGAAGTGCCACGGCAAACAAACCGCTGGAATACCCCTGCTCGATTTGTTTTCCGCTGCCGTTCTTAAACCACTAAAATAGCAGGAGGGCTTCTGCGTGAGCACCGACCGTCTTCCTCTCTTCATCGTCGATGATTTCTGCATAACCACCGAGCTCTATGGAATCCATACAGAGATTTGAGGAGGGCTTCTGCACGAGCACCGACTAACGCGAACAAACCGCTGGAATACCCTGCTTCAGGTCGCTCACCTCGACGCCAACATCCCCATCCCCGCTTCAGGTACTCTCCTTCATTTCTTTTCCTCTCTTTCTCCACGACTTCAGTGAGCAGCTTAAGCTATGCATTTTTCTTCTATCAGATTTTATTCTGAAGCTTCCTCGGCTTCTTCTTCGACCCCAGAATCAGGGATCTTAGGTTGAGGTATCTATTTTACATCCTTGCATTTATCCTTCTAAAAGTATAATCATTCAGTGCATATTTCATTTCTTCTCCTCTCTTTCTTGGTCTTTTGCAGCGATTGCTCAGAAGAGGTAGATCTCCGACTTCAGTGAGCAGCTTAAGCTATTCGTTTTTCTTCTTTCAGATTTCATTCAGAAGCTTCTTCGGCTTTTGCTTCGACCTCAGAATCATGGATCTTAGGTTCAGGTATAATCATTCAGTGCATATTTCTACGCATTGCAATGCTGAAATCTGCACATGGCAGTGCACATTTAAGGGAGTAAGAGAGAGAGAGAGATAAATATTCATACTGAAATCTCAATACTATTATCATTTAAGGGAGTGCACATTTTGGATTTCTTCTTTTTTTGCGGCATTGGTAAGCAAAATTCCTTCTGGAATGAAGAATTACAATATCCCTCCGCCCCATTGGTAATCCAAATTGTTTCAGTTCTTACTCTATTGAATCTTTAAATACTTCAAACTTGAGGTGGAGATGTTTTGTGTGTACATGATTATCTTAGGTCCTCTAACATGATCCTTCTCCATAGGCCACTATGTCGTGCTCATTTCAATTCCCAAGTGCATCCCATGATGGTTTGTCTTCCTCAAGAATCATGTTATATGCAAGTAATGATAATATTAATAATGGTATATGTGAATGATATGCGAATATGTATGTGTTCATGTTATTTTGTTGTGGATTTAAAAAATGATGAAGTGAGGTAAGTCAACATTATATGCAAAAAACTGATTTTTTTTTATTTCAATTTTAATGAGGTAGGTGACAATTATATCATACTTTTCCTCTTTATTAATTTGCAAAAAAACTGTTTTGTTTTCATTATTGTTTTTTCCTGAATTATAAATTTGGGTAGTTTTGGTTGAATGATTGTTTTTGACCATTGTCAAAACAACTTAATTCAAGGCTCACCTGTAGCCCATTCATCTACAATTTCGGATATATTTCTAGCCTTCGGTAGTGATTTGAGAGGATTTAAAATTATGCAGTTTTCTTTGGCACAATCACAATTTGCCACAAAAGACGTACGAAAAACATAATTTGGCACATCATATTTTTGGCACATCGTATTGGAATGTATGAACTCATTGAAATACTTGCAAATCAAATATTAAGTTGATTATTAATCATTAATCACATAAAGATAGAAATCCAGTTCCTTCTGTGATTTATTTTGTATGTTGTTATCCCTGACTCCTTTGAGATAATATTCTACTGCTTAAGGATTTCTTTTACAGATTCAGGAAAAATCATACCATTTTCTTATTGGATAAAGCAATTCGATCTTGGATCTCTTCGGTTTTCAACTGGTACTTCTAAAAATATTTTCATTTCAAGTCTTTAGCTTATATATATAATCTGAAGCTTCTTTTTTCTCTTTTGATGTCTCACAATTCATAAGCTGTAATTTCTCTCTTAGTTCTACAGCTGTAATTTCTCTTTTGATGTATTTTCTCAATGGCGAGGAGGTCTTTTGGATTTCTTCTTTTTTTGCGGCATTGGTAAGCAAAATTCCTTCTGGCATGAAGAATTACAATATCCCTCCGCCCCATTGGTAATCGAAATTGTTTCAGTTCTTGCTCATATTTTTGCTCCAAGTTTGCTGGGTGTTTTTGCTCCAAGTTTCATTGTGACCTGAAACTAGGTTTGTTAGGTTTTTTTGCTCCAGCTGTCTACTTTTTTCTTAACATTTTTCATTGATTGTGTTTCATGAGTAGATGAACGCTTTACTGAGATTGTGGAAAGTCCCTATTACATGGACCAGAGGTTTTAAAGACTGCAATCATTTCTTTACTCACTGTAGATTGTTTTCAAAATGGTTATTAATTTAAGGCTGCAATCATTTTTATTACAGATATATAGTTCATCATATATATACTCTGTATGATATTATATTATGTAGAAACATATTATAATATGGCAGACCTCCTTGGATATTTTCTATGACATGTTTCATAGCTAGGGAGAACCGAGAACCCCAGATCTCTCTGATTTTTTATTTCCCTTCTCAGACATTTTACACATTATTCTACATACTATCATGGGATATAACATTTTGCAAACATCATTTCCCAAGGAGCACCGAATCTCTATTTTACTAATTATGAAATAAACTGCTCTATAATGTAGGTGAACATCCTGATCTCTGTTCCCAACTACATCACTTAATACATATGATCTACTGTTGATCTTCAACTCCAGCTTATAAAACTTTTCAATTTATGATTCCATTTATGCCGTGAGTTTTAACTGTGAGTGAACTCTCTATTTCTTCAAATATATTCCAATATATGTTTCTGAATAATCTTAACAGGAGTTTCTTTGGTGCAAATGAAAAAGTCTAGACTCATACATTCAATCTTCTGCGACTGAGGTACATTATCATTTCAAAACCATGTTACACTCTTCAAGGTTTATATTTTCTTTTAAATACACATACTCTAGGAGTGCTTTGAGGTATTAGTCAAGTAGTGGCTAAGCAAAGCACAATAGACACTGTGATGAATGTTTATAGGGTTGCTCCGTAGTATTGGCCGGTAGTGGGTCAAGTGGAGCAAATAGATCTTTATTTATATACTTTGTTGCAATGCTTTCATTTTTTTCATTCATGACTGCGAAAATTTGGCGTCTTAGTTTAAATTGCCAGCTCCCCTATTCCTCAGAAAATACCACAACCTTTTTGAATCAATTTTGTATTTGTCTAATAATTTAAGTTCTTAAAACTCTGCAATACTTTTAAATCAAATGTACAAAAACAGCATGTCGAATACAAACTTCATCAACTTGCCAACCGTGATAAACCACCGACGAGGAAGACCTCCTGCGTACACATCTCCTCAAGAGAGACGCGAGGCAACTAACGCCCGAAGAAGGGAACTCCGTAGAAATCGACATACCAACAATACATCCACGTCAGGTTCAACTAAAAAATCGCTACCAGAGATAGTAGAAGATGGACAAATTGTAACAAACCGCCGAAGAGGAAGACCTCCTATGTATGCAACCACCCAAGAGAGACAAGAAGCAACTGTCACCCCCACGACAAATGTCGCCCCCACGGCCGAAGGCCGCCCGAGAGCATCGAGCACGGGCGTAGCCCGTGCGAAGATGCTCGTATATATATATAAGTATATATATACTTATATATTTATATATATACTTATATATAGTATATATATATAGATATATATACTTATAGAGTATATATATATACTATATGTGTGCATATATATATATATATGTACTTATATATATACTATATATAAGTATATAGTATATATATATAAATATATATATATATTTAAAGTATAAATATCTATAAGTACATATATATATTATATAAGTATATATATATACTTATAAATATATATACTATATAAGTATATATATGTATATGAATATATATATATACATAAGTACAAATATCTATAAGTTTATATATATATATTATATAAGGATATATATAAGGATATATATAAGTATATATATATGTTTATATATATACAAATATATATATACATATATATACTTATATATATACATATAAGTATATATATAAGTATAAAAATATATACTTATATATATATACTTAAAAATACTTATATATATATAAGTATATATATATACTTATATATAAGTATATATATATACTTATATATAAGTATGTATATATACTATATACTTATATAAAAATAAGTATATATATATACTATATAAATATATATATGCATACTATGTATATATACTTATATATATGTATACATATATATATATATACTTATAAGTATATATATATATATATAAATATACATATATATATAAATAACCTAAATATATCCTTATATAATATATATGTAAGTATATAAGTACATAAGTATATATATAGTATTTATATATATTTATATATTTATATAAGTATATATATACTTATATATAATATATATATATAAGTATATAAGTACATAAGTATATATACAGTATGTATATATAAGTATATACTTATATAAGTATATATATAAATATATATGTATATAAATATATATGTATATATATATATTTATATAAGTATACATAAGAATATATATATATATATATGTTTATATATATACTTATATATATACTTATATATATATACTTATATATATAAGTATATATATAAATATAAATATATATATATACTTATATCGTATATATATATGAATAAATATATTTATATATATATATATATAAGTATATATATACTTATAAGTATATATATACTTATAAATATATATTTATAAGTATATATATAGTATATATACTTATATATATACATATATACTATAATATACTATAGTATATATATATACTCTATAAGTATAAATATATATATATTTATATATATAAGTATATATCTATATATATAAATAAATATATAAATATATATATATACCCTATATATATACTATATATAAGTATACATATATACTTACATACTATATATATTTATACTTATATATATACTTATATATATCCTTATATATATATATATAAGTATATATATATATATATTTAAATACCCTATATATATAAATACTTATATATACTTATATATATAGTATATATCTATATATAAGTATATAAGTACATAAGTATATATAAAGTATGTATATATAAGTATATATATATACTTATGTATAATATATATATATATAAGTATTTAAGTACATAAGTATATATATACAGTATGTATATATAAGTATATACTTATATAAGTATATACTTATATAAGTATATATATATATGTATATATATATATATTTATATAAGTATATATAAGAATATATATATATGTTTATATATACTTATATATATATACTTATATATATATACAAGTATATATATACTTATATATATATATATATATATTTTATATATATATATACTTATTGTTGGATCTTACGGCGCCCTTAGAGGGGGGGGGGGGTGAATAAGGGAATAAAAATCTTTTTATAATTTTTATGATAATTACTAATTTGTTTTTATTAATAGGAAATAAGATGACAATTTAGTTATAACAATTTTGCAATAATGAAATTTTACGCCAATTGATAGAAATCAAATAAACACAAATATAATCATGATTGCATTATATAAAAAGGGTGTTTACAAAATTTGATTTCAATATCGCTAGAAATCGGAGGCGTACAAAAGTGAATTTCTTTTCCTTTTCTGTACCAACTTGTATCCCCACAAATCGGTTGGCTTTAGCCTATCCTTCCCCGGATAAAGCCTCAAGCCGCTCTAGCCAACCCAAACTCGGATATAGCCTCGAGCACCCCCTAGATCTAATCCCCTAGACCTAGTCGCCAACTCACGCGGCGAATTCCCCCTAAGCCGCGCAAGGACCTAGTCGCCAAAAATAAGGCGATTTCACTACAAGATACAAATAAAGAAGTGAAGTAAATAACAAGAAAACTCCCTCTTGAGATTTCTGGAGATGAGGATGAAGGATCGTTGAAGCATAAGCGAGGTCGAAGCAATTGTTCTTCGGATGCAGCGTGATGGCTTCCTTCTCCAGAATTTCTTCTTTGGCTTTGAGTGGGAGATGATGTTTCGGCAGAGTAGCAGCACGAGAGTTTGGGCATAAGTAATGTCTCTGGAAGTTCTAACCCAAAACGAGAGAGAACACATCATTTTATAGATCTTGGAGCTCGCGCCTGTGGTAGCTGATAGCGCCTGTGGTAGCGTTCGTGTGGAGCGGTTGCAAAAACCGTCGACTGCGTAGCTCTCTACATGAACTTGAGATAGCGCCTGTGGTAGCGATAGCACTGGCGGTAGCGGTTGTGTTGAGCGGTTGCAGAACCGTCGAAGGTGCGGCGCTGTGTACGAACTCAAGATAGCGCCAGGCAGTAGCGCTAGCGCTAGCGCTGGCGGTGGCGCTAGCGCTAGCGCTGGCGGTGGCGCTAAGGAAACTGCTGAGATGAAACCAACTGAGCTAGCGCGTGGCGTTAGCGATAGCGCTGGCATTAGTGCTGGCGTTAGCGATAGCGCTGGCGATAGCGCTGCTCCTTTCAAAAGATTGTTCCAAGCTACTTTATACTTGTGGAGTATTGCATCTATAGTTCCTGCACATTATAAACACACTACAAGCAATATCAAATACAATATGGGATTTGTTATTCTCAAACAAAGGGATGTGACAAACATGTCCAACAATCTCCCCCTTTTGATAATAACAAATGCTTTAAGCAAGAAATCAACAATAGTGTTTATAGATAAGATAAGCAAGATAAAAGTGCAACTATAGTAAATGATATGCATGATAATGTGCATACTCCCCCTAACTTAATGCTCCCCCTACATAAATGCAATTTATGTTTTACTCCCCCTAAATGATAGATTTCATGAATTAGTCTCCCCTTATTTATCTATATTTCTCATATATAGATTTCTTCAATTAATCTCCCCCTTTCGGTATTATCAAAAAGAAGGTGGGGTGAGGGTAGTAAGGAGGCATCATGATCGAGCTTTTTGAAATATAAATAATGGTAAAGAGTTTAAGCATAGCATATATAAGAGATTTCAAATATAAAGATAAGAGTTGTAAGCAAGCGGAAGATTATAATAAACATCTTTTTGTAATCATGAAAAGCATAAGTAGAAATATGAGTTTTAGTTCAAAATTGAAAGATGTTTTAATCTCAAAGTTTTTCATAAAAATACCAAGAATGAAATGAACATATCAAAGAGAGAATATACTACAATGTTACTTAATTCTAAGTTCAAGAAATACCAAAACATTATAGAGATCATGCTAGGTTTATCTAGTGCATTTTTATATAAAGAGTAGTATAGAAAAAGCATTAGAATCCAATACTCATGAGAAGAAGTGTTATGAAAGATAATGATATGCACATAAGTGTATTTTGAGCAATGTTAACAATGGATTTAAATCATCAAAATACAAGACATATGTATAGTAAAGTGCACAATAAAATACAAGTAAATTACTTTCACACACTTTTAATGCACATAATTTTTTTTGACAAAGTGGTGTAATAACTAAGGTTTGCACAAGACACTTTACTATTCTTTCCAAGGTGCTCAACCTCACAATGCTTATGAAGACTTATCAGGAGGTTCAAGTAGTGCTTGGTGGAGTTGTATTTGTCTATATATATAATTTTTTATTCACATTTGTGAGACAACATTCTACGAATACACTTATTTTGCAAACCCAATTTTTAACTTAACCACTTTTCTAAATTTCATAAGTGAAATTCAAATGTAGTGTAGGCAATAAACTTATGCAAGTTTTAATTCATTGCACAAATACAATACTCAAGCAAGCATTTTTTAGATTTAGACACACATGTTGATTACCCAAATAAGTGAGTGAAATGTATCATTATCAATCATAAAACATTTACTCATACTTAGAGGCATGCTAAGCTTGGTTCTACACATTTTTCAATACAATTGTTGCACTTTAAATAGATATATCAAAGCATGATAAGCAAAACGATGTTCATAGTAATTTGAAAGAATATGTTTTAACATTGTAAATAATTCTAAATAATAGAATTCATACATGCTTGATATTGGCAATAAAGATCATACAGTTTTTTTTGTTTTATCATTTTTAAATCAAATAAAAACAGAAAATCACAAAAACATATTTTTGTAATTTTTGAATTTTGAATTGTTGTAGTAGATTTTTCATAATATGAATAAAACACAAACAAACAAAAAAATATTTTTGTAATTTTGAATTTTGAATTTTTGTAGTTGATTTTTCATAATATGAAGAAAACAAAAATAACAAATGTCAGAAATACAAAAACAAAGTAGTACATATAGACTGAAATATTTTTAGAGATTTTTAAAAATTTTGAAAATCAGAAATTTCCAACACCCACACTAGCGCTGGTGCTAGTCATAGCGCGGCAAACAGTACACGATTTTTTAGGAATTTTAAATTTTTGATTTTTGATATTGATTAGGGGTCTTAAGTGTAGTCTTATGCAAAAATTGTATAATATTCAGAGATGTTTTGATTGCTCAAATTGCATAAAACATTAGCATTTTACATGTTATTCATCCTAAGATGTCTAAGACTCCTAATTCCAATCTTAACATTTGAAACCTTGCATCGGGAAGAGGTTTAGTAAATATATCAGCAAGTTGAGAGTCCGTGCCAATGAAACTAATCCTTACATTTTCCTTTTTAATGTGATCCCTTATGAAATGATGACGCACATCTATATGTTTGGATCTAGAGTGGTGTACCGGATTATTTGTGAGATCAATGGCACTTTTATTGTCACATTTTAATTCAATAAGTTTTAGATGAAAACCAAAGTCCTCTAAAGTTTGGCTCATCCATAGTGCTTGTGCACAACAACTTCCTAATGCAATGTATTCGGCCTCCGTGGTGGAGAGTGCAACCGAATTTTGTTTCCTACTAGACCATGCAACTAATGAAGGTCCTAAAAAATGACAAGTACCACTAGTGCTTTTTCTATCAAGTGAACAACCGGCATAATCCGAATCAGAATAGCCATGCAATGTAAATGAATCATTATGTGGGTACCATAATCCTAATCTAGATGACCCAATGAGATATCTAAAAATTCGTTTTACCGCTTTTAAATGAGATTCTTTTGGATTGGCTTGAAATCGAGCACATAAGCATACGGCAAACATAATATCGGGTCTAGTTGCACTAAGATAAAGTAGGGATCCTATCATACCTCTATATAAGGTTTGATCAATTGAAATTCCCGACTCATCTTTTCCTAATTTAAGTGACGCACTCATTGGTGTAGAAGCATGTTTAAGGTTTTCAAATCCAAAACGTTTAAGCATATCATGGACATATTTTGTTTGACAAACAAAGATACCATCAATCCTTTGAGATATTTGAAAACTAAGGAAATAAGAAAGTTCTCCTACTAGACTCATTTCAAATTCATTTTTCATCACTAAAATAACTTCATTACACATCTCTTCATTAGTAGATCCAAATATTATATCATCAACATATATTTATAAAATAATCATATCATCATTATTGTGCTTAATGAAGAGAGTATTATCTGCACTTCCCATAATATAACCGTGCTTTAATAAAAATGATGTGAGTCTTTCATACCAAGCACGGGGCGCTTGTTTTAAGTCATAAAGCGCTTTTTCTAGTTTATAAACATGATTTGGAAATTTTTCATTAATAAAACCGGGCGGTTGTTCAACATAAACTTCTTCTTTTACAAACCCGTTTAAAACGCACTTTTCACATCCATTTGAAATAGTTTTATTCTTTTAAAGCTTGCAAATGCTAGAAAAATTCTTATAGACTCCAATCTAGCAACGGGTGCAAAAGATTCATCAAAATCTATCCCCTCGATTTGTGAATATCCTTGTGCTACTAAGCGTGCTTTATTTCTAGATATTCTAGACTCACCATCTAATTTATTTTTGAAAATCCATTTTACGCCTACAACCGGGTGATTAGAAGGTCTTTCTACTAATTTACAAACATTATGTCGCTCAAATTGTTCTAACTCTTCATTCATAGCCAAAAACCAAAATTCATCGTTCAAAGTAGTAGAAACATTTTTTGGTTCTATTTCGGAAACAAAGCAAACATTTGAATAAGATTCATGAAGAGAAGAGTGAGTTCTTACCCCGATGGATGGTTCACCAATTATAAGTTCCCGTGGATGATCCTTTGTGAATTTTAAGACACTTGGAGGTACATATTCATCTTTCTTGGCCTCCTCATCTTCTTCTTTGGAAGGTTCTTCATCACCAAGCTCCAAAGGAGGTAATAGATCATCCTCTTTGCCTGCGGAAAGTCTTTCTATACAAGGAACAAGCTCATCAAATTTCATATTAATTGACTCTTCAACTTTTCTAGTTCTTTTATTAAAAACTCTATAAGCTTTACAAGTTGAAGAGTATCCAAGAAATGTTCCTTCATCACATTTTTCATCAAACTTTCCCAAGCTATCTTTTGTATTTAAAATGAAGCATTTACAACCAAAAACTTTGAAGTAAGATACATTAGGCTTCTTTTGAAAATAAAGTTCATATGGTGTGAGATTTAAAGATGGGTGAAGCATGATTCTATTTATAAGATAACATGATGTGTTTACGGCTTCGGCCCAAAAGGACTTAGGTAATTTATATTCACATAACATAGTGCATGCAAGCTCTTGAAGTGTCCTATTCTTTCTTTATACAACACCATTTTGTTTTGGTGTGCGTGGTGCGGAGAACTCATGTTTTATGTCTAACATCTCACAATAAGATGTAAATTTTTCATTTTCAAATTCTCCTCCATGATCCGAGCGAATGCATTTAATTTTTAAATCACTTTCATTTTAAATACGTGTACATAATTTTTGAGAATTCACAAAACGTTTCGGATTTGGATGATAGAAATATTGTCCAACAATATCTAGAAAAATCATCTATTAAAACATATGTATATAATCTACCACCAAGACTTGCGGTTCTAACGGGACCAAGAAGATCCATATGAATTAATTGCAAAGGTCTTGTAGTAGAAATAACATTTTTACTTTTGAAAGAGGATCTAGTAATTTTACATTTTTGACATGGTGAATAAAGTGAAGGTAAATTTCCATTTAATCTAGGCAATCCTCTAATTAAATCTCTTTTGGCAAGTTTTACAATAAGCTTTGTGCTAGCATGTCCTAGCCTTCTATGCCAAGTTCAAGTTCACCATTTTTGGTAATAAAACATTTTAAAGATGATTTTGAAAGATCATGAAATGAAACTATATAAACATTGTGTATTCTTGGTGTAGTTAGTAAAATATTGTTTGTAATAGGATTAGATATTTTGCATAAATTGGTAGAAGATTCAAATAAAACATCTAATCCTTTATCACATAATTGGCTAATTGAGATAAGATTGTGTTTTAGCCCTTTTACGTAAAGAACATTTGATATAGTGAAGGATTCGTTACCAACTGTACCTATTCCCATGATCCTTCCTTTTCCGTTGTCACCAAACGTTACGATCCCTCCCTTCTTCCTTTCTAGGCTAAGAAACTTTGCTTTATTGCCCGTCATGTGCTTGGAGCATCCTGAATCCAAGTATCACACGTCTTCATTGTCCTTAGCCTGCCTGCACATCTAGAAAGAAGATGAGAGTAAAGATCCGGATACCCAAGTGGAACCACCCATAGAATAAGTGGAAGCCTTAGGTACCCAGATTTGCTTTAAAGTATTTCGTTTTATTTTCCTGCAAGAACTAGATGTGTGACCAAAACTATAACAGTTTGCACACGAAATAAAGGGGGTTGAGACCCTTTTCTGGAATATTTTCTTGCTGGAATAAATTTGATTTATAGAAGGAAAGCATTTTGAAAAAGAAATTTCAGGTTTCTGGTATAAGGTGCTAGCGCTGGCGTTAGTGGCTAGCGCCGGGCAGTAGCCTTCTCCTCGTTATCCGAGCCCAAACTTTCCAGAACCATGGCACTGGTTCCCTAAAATCAGGTCCAGTGATTTTTGGCCTATTCCAAATTTTTTAATGGCCATGGTGAGATCATGTACTTGTGTTTTAAGTGAAAAGTTTTCTTTCATAAGCATGACACACCTATTTTCAAAAACCTTTTTATTATTTTTGATTTGCAAAAGAGAGGCTTCTAATTTCCTTTCTAATTCCCCCTTTTCTTTTGTAAGAGTTTTGGCATGAGAGAGGGCTTTAGAAAGTGACTCTTCTATATCTTTTGCCAATTTAGTGGAGTGATCACATTCTTGGCAAGAAACCTTTCTCTTTTCTAAAACAATTACTTTTTTGGAAAGCTTTTGATTTTCTTTAATAAGAGATTCATTTTCTCGATTTAATAAAATACTATATTTCATATTTTTATCAAAAGCTTTGCAAGTTTCAAGAAATTCATTAAACAATTCATCATAAGTGGGAGGAGTTACCTCAGTGTCACCATGAACACTGGTGTCGTCGCCGTCATTTCCAAGTCCCATGAGGCACATGTTTGCTTCCTCATCTTCGCTTGATGAAGATCCACTTGATTCTTCGGAGGAGGAGGAGGAAGAGTCATCCCATGTTCTAGCTTTTAGTATTTTCTTCTTCTCCTTCCCTTTGTGCCATTTTTCTTTCTTCTCCTTCAAGAACTTTGGGCACTGGCTCCGAATGTGCCCCATCTTCCTACAATGATAACATTCCGGTGGAGGTGTCTCTTCTTCATTGTCGCTCTCTTTTTCTTTCTTTGAAGATGACCCTTTCCATCTTTCACCCTTTTGGAAATATTTTCAAAAGGTGTTTCTCCTTTCCGGATTGCGCATGAACTTTCAGAAGTTCTTCACCAAAAGACTTTCTTCATCTTCATCCTCATCCTCTTGTCACTCCTTCTTTGGCTTTAATGCCAACGCCTTCTTCTTTGGCTCCTTGTTGTATTCATCATGTTGGATTTTGAGTTCTACCTCATGGGTTTTGAGATTCCCAATGAGGCTCTCAACTTGGAGCGTCCTTAAGTTGTGCGACTCCGAAATAGCCGTCACCTTCGGGTTAAATTTTGGAGGAAGAGAACGAAGGATCTTACAGACCAAGTTGCCATTTGAGAAAGTCTTTCCAAGAGCTTTTGAGGAATTGACGATCTTGGTGAAGCGCGTGTACATACCATCAACATCTTCGCTTTCATCCATTCGGAATTTTTCATATTCCGACTATAGTTGAAAAAGCTTAGAATCTTTAACCTGCGATGTACCTTCATGAGTAACTTCCAAATGATTCCAAATTTCATAAGTAGTAGTACATGCAGAAATTCTATTAAATTCATTTCTATCCAACGCACAAAATAGAGCATTCATGGCTTTTGCGTTATTTTTACATTTAAGTTTATCCCGATCGTCCCATTTATCTTTGGGTTTTTCTAACATAACTTCTCCAACTACAAATGTAGGAGGAGTGTATTCTTCTTCTACCATGTTCCAAACCTCAATATCTAGGGTCATTAGAAAACAACGCATCCTATTTTTCCAATAATTATAATCCGACCCAGTAAATAGTGGTCTACTAATTCCCTGACCCTCAAAAAAAGCGAGATCATAAGACGCCATTATTCCTAGTTTTAAACCGTTTGGAATAACCTGGCTCTGATACCACTTGTTGGATCTTACGGCACCCTTAGAAGGGGGGGTGAATAAGGGAATAAAAATCTTTTTATAATTGTTATGATAATTACTAAGTTGTTTTGATTAATAGGAAATAAGATGACAATTTAGTAATAACAATTTTGCAATAATGAAATTTTACGCCAATTGATAGAAATCAAATAAACACAAATATAATCATGATTGCATTATATAAAAAGGGTGTTTACAAAATTTGATTTCAATATCGCTAGAAATCGGAGGCGTACAAAAGTGAATTTCTTTTCCTTTTCTATACCGACTCGTATCCCCACAAACCGGTTGGCTTTAGCCTATCCTTCCCCGGATAAAGCCTCAAGCCGCTCTAGCCAACCCAAACTCGGATATGGCCTCGAGCACCCACTAGATCTAATCCCCTAGACCTAGTCGCCAACTCACGCGGAGAATTCCCCTTAAGCCGCGCAAGGACCTAATCGCCAAAAACAAGGCGATTTCACTACAAGATACAAATAAAGAAGTGAAGTAAATAACAAGCAAACTCCCTCTTGAGATTTCTGGAGATGAGGATGAAGGATCGTTGAAGCACAAGCGAGGTCGAAGCGATCGTTCTTCGGATGCAGCGTGATGGCTTCCTTCTCCAGAATTTCTTCTTTGGCTTTGAGTGGGAGATGATGTTTCGGCAGAGTTGCAGCACGAGAGTTTGGGCACAAGTAATGTCTCTGGAAGTTCTAACCCAAAACGAGAGAGAACACATCATTTTATAGATCTTGGAGCTAGCGCCTGCGGTAGCGTTCGTGTAGAGCAGTTGCAAAAACCGCCGACTGCGTGGCTCTCTACACGAACTTGAGATAGCGCCTGCGGTAGCGATAGTGTTGGCGGTAGCGGTCGTGTTGAGCAGTTGCGGAACCGTCGAAGGCGCGGCGATATGTACAAACTTGAGATAGCGCCAAGCGGTAGCGCTAGCGCTGGCGGTAGCACTAAGGAAACCGCTGAGGCGAAACCAATTGAGCTAGCGCCTGGCGTTAGCGATAGCGCTGGCGTTAGTGCTGGCGTTAGTGATAGCGCTGGCGGTAGCACTGCTCCTTTCAAAAGATTGTTCCAAGCTACTTTATACTTATGGAGTATTGGACCTATAGTTCCTGCACACTATAAACACACTACAAGCAATATCAAATACAATATAGGATTTGTTATTCTCAAACAAAGGGATGTGACAAACATGTCCAACACTTATAAGTATATATAAGTATATATATATACTTATAAATATATATATTTATAAGTATATATATATAGTATATATACTTATATATATACATATATACTATAATATACAATAGTATATATATACATACATATATAGTATATATATACTATATAAGTATACATATATACTTATAAAGATATATATATACCATATATATATACTATATATAAGTATACATATATACTTATATACTATATATATTTATACTTATATATATACTTATATATATAAGTATATATTTATATATACTTATATATATAAGTATATATTTATATATACTTATATATATCCTTATATAATATATATACTTATATATATCCTTATATAAGTATATATATATACTTGTATATATATATACATATATATATATAGTATATATATAAATATATATATATACTTATAGATTATATATATACTATATATGTATATATATATGTACTTATATATATATATACTATATATAAGTATATAGTATATATATATATAAATATATATATATATATATATTTAAGTATTAATATCTATAAGCATATATATATATTATATAAGTATATATATATACTTAGATATATATATATATATATATATATATATATACTTATATATATGTATATATACTTATATATATGTATATACTTATATGTATGTTTATATACTATATAAGTATATATATGTATATGAATATATATATACATATGTATAAATACCTATAAGTATATATATATATATTATATAAGGATATATATAAGTATATATATATATATATGTTTATATATATACTTATATATATACTTATATATATATAAATACTTATATATACTTATATACTATATATATTTATACGTATATATATACTTATATATATACTTATATATATATATACTTTTATATATACTTATATATATATTTATATATATGTAATATATATAAGTATATTTATAAATATATACTTATATATAAGTATATATATATTTATATATATAGATATATACTTATATATATATACTTACACATATATATAAATATATATATATATACTAATATATATACATATATATATATATTTATATAAGTATATATATGAATATATATATATATATATATATATGCTTATATATATATACTATATAAGTATATATATATACTTATAAATATATAAACTTATATATATATTTATATAATATATATATGTATATATATAAATATATATATAAACATATATATATATATATATTCTTATATATATAAGTATACATATATACTTATTTACTTATATATTTATATACATATATATATAAGTATATATATAAACATATATATATAAGTATATAAATACATATATATGTATATATATACTTATAAATATATATATATATATATACTTATATAGTATATATATATATACATATATATATGTATATATTTATATGTATATACATATATATATATTCTTATATATATAAGTATACATATATACTTATGTACTTATTTATATACTTATATATAAGTATACGTATATACTTTTGATAAGGAGACTCTTAGAACCAGTACAACTGAATTTTTTGAAGAGAGATTCTAAAAACTCTTTTACACAATTTGAAAATGAAATAAGAGTAAGAAGAAGTAGAAGAAGTAATTGAAACAAGAAAGAATCTTCTTCTTAGCAAGAAGATTAGAAGCACAAGAAATAGTGAATGAAATCTCTCTTCTATAGTGAGAAGAAGATTGTAGGCCATTTTCTTTATCAATGAGAGCTTTCAGAAATTGCAGCAGTATGACTTCAGAAGAAGGAGAAGAAGAGGGCTTGTTGTTTGCTGCAGCACAGCTTTACTTCTCTCAGATTTTCGCATTTTTCACTTGGGAACTTTTCCTCTTTTTCAAATGGATGGAGTGGATCACTTCTCATTTTCTTCTCTACCGACTTCCCTCTTATTTATTGCTCTGTTTATTCAAAGAATACTATAGGAGAATAATCAATTAGCAGACAGAGAAATAGTACGAGAGAAATGATTCCATAATCAATATTTCTGTAGAAGGAAAGAGATCATTCAGATTTCAAATAATATCCATAATAAACTTAATCGATTTAGCCAAGAATCATTTAGAAGGAAAGACTGATTCAAAACGGCTAGAAAAGAATAATATTATCCATTAAATTCAGATCTACAGATAGAAGGAAAGAAATCTGGCATGTTTTGAATTTGACATAGAAATCGACATACGTCGAATACTATTCGATGGAAGCATCGATTTCAGACTGGCTGGACATCGAGAGGAGAATATGGAAGGTGTGTCGACTAAGGTACGTCAACTTCACTAGATATGTCGACTAGAAATTAGAGTTACGTCGACATAGGTAACGTTGAATTCTGTTTGGAGTTACTTCGACTCATTCTGAAAGGAACGTCGATTACACTTCCACGTTGCGTCGAATACTATTCGACACATATTTACTTAGACTAATTTTTCATTCTTAGAATTTATATTCTACTCATTTTTAGGGGTTAAGATAAATCATTTCCCCAACATACATACATATATATATAGTATATATATATAAGTACATATATATATACATATATAGTATATATATACTCTATAAGTATACATATATCTATATATATCTATATATTTATATATATATACTATATATATATAAGTATATATATATTAGTACATATATATACTAAATATAAGTATATATATACATATATATATAAATATATATACTATATAAGTATATATATATATATGTATATATATATACATAAGTATAAATATCTATAAGTATATATATATATATTATATAAGGATATATATAAGTATATATAAATATATGCTTATATGTAAGTATATATATTCTTATATATAAGTATATATATATTTATATATATATAATATAAGTATATATACTTATATATAAGTATATATATACTTATATAAGTATATATATATAATTAGATATATATATATATATATATAAGTATATATATATAAGTATATATATAGTATATAACTATATAAGTATATATATAAGTATAAATATATATAGTATATAAGTATATATATATACTTATACTTATATTTATGTATATATACTTATATATGTATATATACTTATATATATACTTATATATATATATATAAATATATGTACTATATAAGTATATATATATACTACTCTATAAGTATATATATATACTTATAAATATATATACTATATAAGTATATATATGTGTATATATACATATAATTATATATATATACTTATGTATATATATACATATGTATAAATATCTATAAGTATATATATATATATAAATATATATATTAACATAAGTATATATGTATTCTTATATATATAAGAATATATATATATGTATATATATATACTTATATATATAAGTATATATAAGTATTTATATATATGTATATATATACATATATACATAAGTATATATATATATATGTATATATATATACATATATATATACTTATAGAGTATATGAAGTATCTAGTTGCCTACCTAAATCACCTAGGGGGGGTGAATAGGTGATCTCTACGTCTTTTGCGGAATTAAAAATAAACGTAAAGCACAGCACATAAAATTAATCACAGCCACAGATAACACCAGGAATTTATAGTGGTTCCCCGTACTTGGGTACTCCACTTGCCGGCCTCGCCAATCTAGCACCACCGCTAGAAATGACTACTTCACTAAATCTCGGATCAAGAACGATCCTACAGTCTCGGAGTCAAACTCCTACAAACTCAGAGAGAACCTCTCTTACAACTCGGAGAAAACTTCTCCTACAACTCGGAGAACAACCTCTCCTACAACTCGGAGATGACAACTCCTACAACTCAGAGAAAACAACTCCTACAAAAGATTGAAAAGGGGTTTGAACAATACTAAACCAAATCTGAATAACAGAGGGGTTTTCTTCCTTCTTCTTGAATGGCTTTTGAGAACGATGTGGAAGAACAACAATCCTTCAAAACTGTCTTTGGCAATCCGAAACGATCCAATAGAGATTGTAGAACCTGAGTATGGATCAATCGAACCCTTCTTGAAAGAAATCGACAACTCCAAAGAGAAGAACGATCTCCAATCGTAGGCGATGGCGGGCGGCGCTTTTCACGTTCTTTTCGATTCGGGAGAGAATTTTGGTCATGAACAATTCTCAAAAGAATAATTATATTTTTTAATCTTAAGAGAGAGAGAGCCTTTTATAGGAGAAGGTCTAATTAGAATATTTAGGCCTTATGCTAGAAAAGGAGTCACGTCAAACAGACGGAAGACAGAAGTCGGCAAAAATAGATTGAAGGAACGAGAAACAGATTTCTCGAGAGAAAGGAGACTTCTCGAGAAATCACGGCTGGATCTCGGAAAAAAAGGCTTTCAAATAAATTGACAGAGCTTCGCGAGAAAGAAAAGAGGATTTCTCGAGAACATGGAACTTCTCGAGAAATAAGATAAAATAAACTTTTCGGAAGAAACAAGAACTTCTCGAGAAATCGAATCAACTTCTCGAGAGGAAAGATTTTCTCGGAAAATATCAGCAAAGAAGACTTCTCGAGAAAATCAAAGGATTTTCCGAGAGCACTACAGACTTCTCGAGAAATAAAGATGGCTTCTCGAGAAATTTGGATTTCCTTCGAAGACATAAGCTGAAAAGAACTTCTCGAGAAAATCAAAGGGATTTTTCGAGAGCTCTTCATATTTCTCGAGACAAACACTTAGCTTTTCGAGAAATACACAAGGAACAAATTCTTTAAAATATCTCTGAGAACAGCTACACCTTCAAGACCTTAGCTTCCTTTGTCTTGATCATGAAGTGCATCCCAATAGAGAGATCACATATGAGTCAACACCATATCTCATACAATGAAGAATTACATTGTAAGAGACTGTGCTCATTGACCCACTGTGACCTGACATTGGTTTACACTTTGCAATGTGAACCTGCAAGACAAAACTAGAGAAACATATCAAATACATAAGCAATTCAATCTTGGTTCATAGCTGACTTTCTACAAATCAAGGTTATTGTGGATACAATACCCAACAATCTCCCCCTATTTGTAGAAGTCAGAACCTTCTTACCAAGATGAATTGCAACAAAATAATACACACTATGATATACAAGGAATTAAATAGAGACAGATAGGAAAGAGCAACAAAAACTAAATCTATATAAGAAATATAATCATCACATCACAATCCAAACTATATATAGATTTCAGATTGTCTTATGATTTAATGTTCACAAAAGCATATGACAAAAGAATTTGATGATCTTCATCCTCTGGCATTGTCTCTTCTTTTCTGTTCCTGTCTTTTGAAGTATGCAAAAGGTTTAGGATGGTACTTTGGAGGAGCTGGAGGAGCTGTAGGATCATTGAACTTATATATCCTGTAATGTAATCTCCTTTTGGTCTTGCTGGTTTGATAAAGTTTCCATTCAGAAGAGCTGTAATAGTCTTGAACTTGCATACCACCTTCTTCAACTAATCTGAGTGAATCAAGAATGATAGCCTTTGAAATAGGACTCCAAATCTCTGGATAATTCACAGGATCAGTAGCAGCAGCTTTGCCAGAGCCTGCTGAACTAGATTCAGGAACTGATCTCTTAGCAGAAGGTCCTTCACCATATTTTCTTTTTCTTGAACCTTGCTTAGAAGAAGCAACTTCTACATCAGAAGACACATCTTGTCTTGGAGAGAACTGAGGAGGCTCATACTGAGGAGGGGGAACAGCAGGGTCAATGCCCAAATCTGGAAAGATCTCACTGTGAAGCCAAGTGGTAGATCTTTGAGTGAATTCTTTGACATCAGCTACCTGCTTCTGGACTCCCTGAGACAGTTGATCAAACTTCTCACTCATATGATTATGAAATGCAAACAAATTCTCATCAATAGAACCTATCAACTTGTCCTCCCCCTTTCTGACTTCTACAGGAAGAGTTTGGAGAACTGATTCTTTAAACAACCCTACTTCATCAACAATTTTGAAGCAGTGTTCATCAGCCTTGATATACATAGATTCTTGAGTCTTTCTGACCTCAATAATCTGCTCTAACACTTTACCAACACCCTTAATGGTGTGATCAATAGCTTTTCCACCCTGAATGACAATTTTCTTGAGTTCTTCTGAACTATCTTGGAAGGCTTTCAGCTTTCTATCCATAGCTTTCTCTATGTTTGATATCCTGGCATGCACTTCCTTGAAGGATAAATCTATCTTGGCACTCTGCCTTTGGAGTAACATTTCAATTTGACCAATCAAGCTAGATTCAGAAAAGAGAGAACTAGGAATAGGGGCTGGCTAGACTGGTTCAGGAATTTCTTCAAGAACAACTGTACTTTTCTCTGGAAGAAAAGACAGATTCACAGTCTCATCTACTTGAACTACAGGCTGTTCCTGTGCTTCTGTATCCATTTCCAAATAGGACTCTTGCTCCCCCTCAGTATTTGCTGGGGAAGAAGTAGAATTGGGAACAGAAACATCAGCATCATTATTATGGAATTCAAAATCTGCACCTGAACCTGCATGATGATCACTGGAGTTCTGCTCAGCATCAACTACAGTGTTCACATCAGGAGGAGGAATCTCTGATCCTGGAGGAACCTGATCTGATGGAATATTATCTGATGTAATAGGAGGAAGTAAATCTTCTGCTGGAGTGACATGGTGCTGACCTGGAGATGGAAGATGACTTGGAGATGGAGGAGCTAGATGCTGTGCTGAAGAGTCTGGAGGAGGAGATGAATACACATCCTGCTGACCAGAAGGCTCCCCCTGGGAATGACCACCTTCTAAAGGCTTAGTTATCCTGATGTTCCACTTTTTGAGAGTGAACACATCCAACCTTTTCAAGTGACGAATGATAGTCCCTTTGGACATATCAAAGACTTGAGAGTTATATTGATTCAGATAGAGTGTTATAATCCTTGCAAAATTAGGACTAGAAATGCTCTCTTTGATCTTTTTGAACATTATGTCTGCCCAGCTGCATTTCTTTCCACAAATTACTGCTGTGACTAAACTGAACACATCTACTGAGACATATCCCAGGCTTTTAGTATTTCCCAGCAGCACCTTGGAGATGATGTCCACCAAAAGTTTTCCAACATCATTCATCTGCTGTCTTCGTAGTGTCTTAGCTGTTTTTAATCCTACAAAAGTTACTGCCTTGACCCAATCATCATCATCAAGGATGTCCTCTTGTGCTACTAGGGGCAACTTCAGAAGTTTGGAAATTGACTTAGGAGTCCTTTTAACTTTTTGAGAACCAATAGAGGATTTCAATTTCCGACCACTCTTTTTTACTATAGCATTGGAGAAGAACTCCTCTACCTCTGTAAAAAGGATTTTGCAAGGGGTCTTGGCCAGAAAAGACAGACCAGCGCCTTCGAGCATGCAGAACACGTTCTTGAAATCATCTGAAACTGAAACAAGGCCTTCTCGCACTAGCTCGCTTCCCACACCGACCTTGGACTTGGAATGCGGCCCCATGATCGATTGGATTGGAAGAAATGAAAGCGAGAGAGAAAGAAATCGTGAGACAGTCGACTGGATTTTGCGTGAGAGGAAGATGAAGCGTCGGCTTTTCCGAGAAGAAGAAGAAGAAACTCGCGTGAAAATTAATTTGTTTCGATTGTCTATTTATAGTTTGGTTTGATGTGACAATTATTTGAGATTTATTTATAGATAAAGAAAATAAACGCGCGCATACCTGACCTTTCGTATTCCAGAAAATAAAGACTAGAAATCTGAAAATTGAACGCAATTTCTCGAGAGATATACTGATTTCGCGAGAACAATTCTAATTTCGCGAGAAGTATCTTGATTTCTCGAGGGATTACCCATTTCTCGAGAAGTGCAGGTACATTTTGCGAGAAGTCTTTCATTTCTCTTTCTTTCTGAAGGACAGATTCCTGCTTTTCATAGATATATAACTTTTAGAAACTTCATTTCTTTTTGCTTTAAGCATTACTCTAAGTTGAGCATTCCAAGTTCCGTCTTGAAGAAAGAGAACTTAGTCTCATCCAGCGGCTTCGTGAATATATCTGCAACTTGCTTATCCGTGGGGACATAACTCAGATTGATGTCACCTTTCTCCACATGCTCCCGGATAAAGTGATATCGTAGCTCGATGTGCTTTGTCCGACTGTGAGAGACTGGATTATTTGCGATAGCAATTGCACTGGAAGAGTCGCAAAACATTGGAATATTCTTGATCTTCAAATTGTAGTCTTGAAGTTGATTCCTTATCCATAGAAGTTGTGCGCAACAACTGCCTGCAGAAATATATTCTGACTCGGCGGTTGAAATTGCAACACAATTCTGCTTCTTGCTACTCCAGGATATAAGTCGTCTTCCGAGAAATTGGCATGTTCCGGAAGTGCTTTTCCTGTCGTCTCTGCTACCTGCAAAATCTGCATCTGAATAGCCTATTAGTTCACTATCATTACTTCTTGGGTACCATAAGCCAAGATTTGGTGTGCCTTTAAGGTATCTCAAGATTCGCTTTGCAGCAGTGTAATGAGATTCCTTAGAGTTCACCTGATATCTAGCACATATACATGTAGAAAACATTATGTCAGGTCTACTGGCAGTAAGGTAGAGCAAAGAGCCAATTATGCTTCTGTATTTAGTTTCATCAAAAGGTTTCCCTTTCTCGTCCTTGTTCAGAGACATAGCTGAGCTCATTGGAGTCCTCATGGAGGTTGCACTCTCCATTCTGAATTTCTTAATTAACTCCTTGGTGAACTTCGTCTGAGAGATGAAAATTCCATCTTCCGATTGTTTCACTTGAAGTCCTAAGAAATACTTCAGCTCACCCATACTGCTCATTTCAAACTTCCCCTGCATAAGTTTTGAAAACTTCTTGCAAAGGTTGTCATCGGTTGAGCCAAAAATAATGTCATCAACATAGATTTGCACTAGCAAAATCTTGCCTTTTACTTCCCTAAGAAATAATGTCTTATCTATCTTTCCTCTTGTGAACTTGTTCTCAAGAAGAAAGTTAGACAGTGTCTCATACCAAGCTCGAGGAGCTTGTTTTAAACCATATAAAGCTTTTTGTAATAAATAAACATGATTGGGATGATCAGGATTAACAAAACCTGGGGGTTGTTCAACGTATACTTCCTCTTTAATGTCTCCGTTTAGGAAAGCGGACTTGACATCCATTTGATATACGGTGAAACCCTTGAAAGCAGCATAAGCAAGAAAGAGTCTGATCGCTTCGAGCCTTGCTACCGGTGCATATGTTTGATCGAAGTCGATTCCTTCTTCTTGTCTGTAGCCTTTAGCTACAAGTCTTGCTTTATTCTTGATGATTGTTCCATCTTCATCCAACTTGTTTCTGTACACCCACTTTGTTCCAATTACGTTCTTATCCTTAGGCTTTGGAACAAGTGTCCAGACTTTGCAACGCTTGAATTGGTTTAATTCTTCTTCCATTGCAATAATCCAGTGTGGGTCTTCATTTGCTTTTTGAAATTTCTTTGGTTCTACCTGAGAAAGAAAGCTCAAGTGCAAATTTTCGTTAGTAGTCCCTCTTCTTGTTCTAATGCCTTCATGAGGATCTCCTATGATTTGATATATAGGGTGATCCCTCATGTGTCTGAATTCAAGATTCCTCGCATCGCTTGGAACAACGGGAACTACTTCTTCTTCAACTGGAACAAATTCTTCAACTGGAGTTGGCTCTTCATCAAGATGAATTTCCTCTTCAGCTAAGGTTAGAGGAGAGATTTTGACGAAGGTTTGAGTGTCGTCTTTAACTGGCTTATGCAAGTGTGTATCTTGCAACTTTGAACCTGCAACTTCAATAGAAGAACTAGAAGAGCTGCTTTGAAGCATGCTCGTCTCATCAAATACAACATTAACAGACTCTTCTACAACCAGAGTTTTCTTATTAAAAATACGATAAGCTTTACTATGACTGCTATAGCCTACGAAAATACCTTCAAAACTCTTTTCACTAAACTTAGTTTTGTAATGCTTTCCATTGTTTAGCACAAAGCATTTACTGCCAAAGATTCGAAAATAAGAAATGGTTGGTTTCTTGCCCTTTAAAAGTTCATAAGGAGTCTTTTCATGGTTTTTGTTTATGAGCGCTCGGTTTTGAACATGGCATGCAGTATTGACAGCTTCAGCCCAGAAATATTCAGGTAGTGAAGAGTCACTCAACATGGTTCTGCAAGCCTCAATAATTGTTCTATTCTTTCTCTCAGCTACTCCATTTTGCTGTGGAGTTCGAGGAGAGGAAAACTCATGAAAGATACCAAGGCTTTCACAGAATTCTGTCATGGCTCCAGATTCAAATTCTGTACCATGGTCACTTCTGATTTTGACCACTGAATAGTTAAATTCATTCTGGACTTGCCTGACAAAATTAGTGAAAGTGTCGAAAGTATCTGACTTGTGTTTTAGAAAGAATACCCATGCAAAACGTGAGTAATCATCCACAACAACCAATGTAAAAGACTTTCCTCCTAAGCTTCTAATTTGCAACGGACCAAACAAGTCCATATGAAGCAGGTATAAACACCTGTTAGAATCTTTGCCAATAATGCTCTTAAAGGTAGCTCTTGTTTGCTTGCCTTTTACACATGCATGACAAGGTCTATCTTTAATGCACTTAACATCTGGTGCATCTCGCACTAAGTTTTGAGAAAACAATTTATTAATAGTTTTGAGATTTATATGTGCTAATCTCTTGTGCCATTGGTCAACAAGAGATGCACTATCTTTGGCTAATAGACACACTGGTGTAGAAGAAGATAAACAAAGAAAGTTTAAGCAAAAGATATTCTTACAGCGAGTCCCTGATAAAATCGTTTCAGAATTCTCTGCCGACTTTATCAGACACTTATATTTACGAAAATCGACTATGTATCCTTTATCGCAGAGTTGACTTATACTTATCAGATTGTGTTCTAATCCTTCCACATAAGCCACATCGGAAAAAGATACATTTCCATTAGAAATCATACCATAGCCTTTAGTTATTCCTCTGTCTGAACCGCCAAAAATAACTTTTGGACCGTTTGCAACTGGAGTGAAGTTTTGCAAAAGGCTTCTTGTCCCGGTCATATGCCGAGAGCATCCACTGTCCAAGTACCAGATAGGATTTTTGTTGGCCTTTGGACATACCTGCAAAAACAAATCATTTCGCCTTAGGAACCCAAACAGATTTGGGTCCTTGGTCCCTTGTTAGTTGAGATCCACATTGAATGTTAACATTGCGAGTGGTCTTCCTTGCAATGTTAACTTGTGGTCTATAAGCATAAGAAACATTGAACCAACAATCCACGGCAAAGTGACCAATTTTACCGCAGCACCAACAGTTGAATCTGTTGTACCTTCTTTTTACACTTTCCTGCTTAACTTTTTGAACGTTAGCTCTTGCAGGAGCAGCCCTTTTTGATGAGGATGTCTCATGGGGGCAACACACACAAGGTGGTATTGCCTTTTTCGGCTTTGGTGCAACAGCATTCACTTTTGGTGCTTTCTTAGCACTCGGACCATGAACAAATGGACCGTACCCTTTCCGATTAATCTCTTGATAAGGTGCTTGGAAAGCACTATCACCAAAGTTTCGGGGAGGAGCCCATTCCTTATGATCATTCACAGATGAAAAAGGAATTGGTCGTGTGAAATGACCATAGGAACTCTCCAAATCATAAGCATTCGTAGGAAATATAACTCTCTTGAATGCTACATGCTCTTGATGAGCTTTCCCTTTTTCTTTGGCGGTAGCTTTCTTAGCAACCAAGCCATTCTTCTTAGCAATTGTATTTTTTGAAGAATTGCTAGTGCTAGCTTCATGTCCTATACCGCTTCCTTTGGCGTTAGTGGTAAAAGTACCAATAATCGGCAAAACAGTTTTAGGTTGAGAGAATGTTTCAACCAACTTCTTCTCAGCCGCAAGCTGTTCTTCCAAGACTTTTATCGAATTGTCTCTCAAGGCAAGAGTCTCTTCCGAGCTTTTGATCTTGTCTTTCAAGGCTTGGACTTCCTCTTTGAGAGAAGAAAGTTCTTCAACTTCTTTTCTCAAGTTAGATTCCACCTCCTTGAGAGCCATGATCTCCTTACCCTGAGTTTTGACAACCTTTCGGCACTTGTCAAAGCTTTGGAGCATTTTGGTATATTGAGACATGAGCTCAGATTCATCGTCTGAGAGGTTATCCTTTTGTTCAGCCGAAGCATAATCAGAATCAGATAGGATAGTGTGATCATTTACCTTTCCGGTGTACGGGGGTGCTTCTTCATCATCAGACATAGCCATCAGACCGAAGTAAGCTTCTTCTTCATCACTTGACTCATCGGAGTCACTGTCGCTCAGAGTTTTGGCTTTCTTAGCGACGAAGCTTCTATCTGATTTCTTCTTTCCATGAGTGGATTTCTTGTCTTCTTTTCTTCCACCTTCTTTCTTCTTATAGGGACACTCAGCAATCATGTGCCCTGGCTTATTACAACAGTAGCAAATAATGTCAGAAGAAATATGTTTGTTCTGTTTGGATTTATACCTGTCATTATTGCTTGAGCCCTTCCTGTGATATTCGCCATCACGACGAGAATATTTATGATCCGAGGAAGACGGCTTGTTGTTCATGTGCTTCCGCTTGTTCAGCAGTTTCTTAAACTGACGGGAGATTAAAGAGAACTCCCCATCAGACAGTTCGGAACAGGAGGAGCTGGCTTCTGATTCTTCTTCAATATCAGATTCCTTTTCTCTGATCGGTATCACTGCTTTGCTCTTCTTTGAATTCTCTGCCTTCAAAGCTAAGGTTCTTTCTTTGCTTGAAGCTCGATTTACATCCTCTTCAGACTTTCGGATGTTCATTTGTAATTCATGAGACAACAGCTTCCCGAACAGATTTTGAGGTTCTAGACTTGGCAGCTTTCCAAACTCTCTAATAGCAACAATTTTGCTATCCCAGTCTTTCGTTAGGGAACGCAAGAATTTGTCATTTAGTTCACCGTTTGTGAACTCCCTGTCGTAGTTCCTCAAACCATTGACTATCTTGAAGAATCTTTCTACGCATCAGCAATGCACTCCTTCTTATTCTGCTTGAACGCCTCGTACTCTTGATTAAGTAGAGACCTTCTATCTTCTCTTACCTCGTCAGTACCTTCCATTAGAACGATTAAGGATGTCCACATTTCTTTGGCTGATTTGCAGTGGATTAAGTTTTGCAACATGGAATCGTCCACTGCACTTGCAATTATGTTTTTAGCCTTCTTGTCAAGAGCAACAAGAGCTATCTCATCCTTAGTCAAATCCATCATTTTCTTAGGTATCTGAACAGTAGGATTTGTTGACGAAGCAGTCATTGGCACATGAGGGCCTTCTTCCACGACTTGGAAGATTCTGGGATCTGCAGCTTCCATATAAAAACGGACTCTTTCCTTCCACATAGGAAAGTTGGCCTTAGTGCAGATGGGCAATTTCAGAGAGGATTCCTTGACTCTATCCATGGCTTGCTAGCAACTAGAAGGATGGATCCTCTTCAAGGTGTTAACCTAGCAACGAACAGCGACCCTCTGATACCAATTGAAGTATCTAGTTGCCTACCTAAATCACCTAGGAGGGGGTGAATAGGTGATCTCTACGTCTTTTGCGGAATTAAAAATAAACGTAAAGCACAGCACATAAAATTAATCACAGCCACAGATAACACCAGGAATTTATAGTGGTTCCCCGTACTTGGGTACTCCACTTGCCGGCCTCGCCAATCTAGCACCACCGCTAGAAATGACTACTTCACTAAATCTCGGATCAAGAACGATCCTACAGTCTCGGAGTCAAACTCCTACAAACTCAGAGAGAACCTCTCTTACAACTCGGAGAAAACTTCTCCTACAACTCGGAGAACAACCTCTCCTACAACTCGGAGATGACAACTCCTACAACTCGGAGAAAACAACTCCTACAAAAGATTGAAAAGGGGTTTGAACAATACTAAACCAAATCTGAATAACAGAGGGGTTTTCTTCCTTCTTCTTGAATGGCTTTTGAGAACGATGTGGAAGAACAACAATCCTTCAAAACTGTCTTTGGCAATCCGAAACGATCCAATAGAGATTGTAGAACCTGAGTATGGATCAATCGAACCCTTCTTGAAAGAAATCGACAACTCCAAAGAGAAGAACGATCTCCAATCGTAGGCGACGGCGAGCGGCGCTTTTCACGTTCTTTTCGATTCGGGAGAGAATTTTGGTCATGAACAATTCTCAAAAGAATAATTATATTTTTTAATCTTAAGAGAGAGAGAGCCTTTTATAGGAGAAGGTCTAATTAGAATATTTAGGCCTTAAGCTAGAAAAGGAGTCACGTCAAACAGACGGAAGACAGAAGTCGGCAAAAATAGATTGAAGGAACGAGAAACAGATTTCTCGAGAGAAAGGAGACTTCTCGAGAAATCACGGCTGGATCTCGGAAAAAAAGGCTTTCAAATAAATTGACAGAGCTTCGCGAGAAAGAAAAGAGGATTTCTCGAGAACATGGAACTTCTCGAGAAATAAGATAAAATAAACTTTTCGGAAGAAACAAGAACTTCTCGAGAAATCGAATCAACTTCTCGAGAGGAAAGATTTTCTCGGAAAATATCAGCAAAGAAGACTTCTCGAGAAAATCAAAGGATTTTCCGAGAGCACTACAGACTTCTCGAGAAATAAAGATGGCTTCTCGAGAAATTTGGATTTCCTTCGAAGACATAAGCTGAAAAGAACTTCTCGAGAAAATCAAAGGGATTTTTCGAGAGCTCTTCATATTTCTCGAGACAAACACTTAGCTTTTCGAGAAATACACAAGGAACAAATTCTTTAAAATATCTCTGAGAACAGCTACACCTCCAAGACCTTAGCTTCCTTTGTCTTGATCATGAAGTGCATCCCAATAGAGAGATCACATATGAGTCAACACCATATCTCATACAATGAAGAATTACATTGTAAGAGACTGTGCTCATTGACCCACTGTGACCTGACATTGGTTTACACTTTGCAATGTGAACCTGCAAGACAAAACTAGAGAAACATATCAAATACATAAGCAATTCAATCTTGGTTCATAGTTGACTTTCTACAAATCAAGGTTATTGTGGATACAATACCCAACAGTATATATATACTATATATGTATATATATATTATAATATACTATAGTATATATGTATATATACATATAAGTATATATACTTATATATAGACTTATAGATATATATATACTTATATATATAATTACATGTATATATATATAAGTATATATATAAGTATACATATATATATATATTTATATATATATATATAGTATATATACATACATATATATAGTATATATATATAAGTTCAAATATATACATATATAGTATATACATATACTATATATATAACTATATATATAAGTATACTTATATATATACTTATATATAAGTATTTATATATATATGTATATATATATGTATATATATATATACTTATATATAGTATATATATGTACTTATATATATATACTATAAATAAGTATATATATATACTTATATTTGTATATATACTTATATATAGTTATATATATACTTATATATACAAATATATATACTATATAAATATATATATATATATATATGTATATATATACATATATACATATATATATATGTATATATATATATATATATATGTATATATATACATAAGTATAAATATCTATAAGTACATATATATATAATATATAAGGATATATATAAGTATATATAAATATATACTTATATATAAGTATATATATACTTATATATAAGTATATATATATATTTATATATATAGATATATACTTATATATATATAAGTATATATATATACATAAATATAAGTATAAGTATATATATATATATAAATATATATATATATATATCCTTATATAATATATATATATATACTTATAGATATTTATACTTATGTATATATATATACATATATATATTTATATAAGTATACATATATACTTATGTTTATATATGTATATTTATATATATATACTTATAGATATTTATACTTATGTATATATATATATATGTATATATATACATATATATACATAAGTATATATATATATAATTATATGTATATATATACATATATATATACTTATATAGTATATATATACTTATATAGTATATATATTTATATATATATAAGTATATATATAAGTATATATAAGTATATATACATATATAAGTATATATATACATAAATATAAGTATAAGTATATATATATTTATAAGTATATATATAAGTATATATATATACTTATAGATATATATATATATACTTATATATAATTATATGTATATATATATAAGTATATACTTATATATGTATACTTATATATAAATAAGTATATATATAAGTATATATATAAGTATATATATATATACTTATATATAGTGTATAAGTATATATATTTATATATATATACTTATATATATTTATATATATATATATATACTTATATATATTATATATATAAGTACATATAGAAATATATGTAAATAAATATAAGTATATATAAAAGTATATAAGTACATAAGTATATACACTTATATATGTATATATATAAATATATACTTATATATATATATATCTATATATATATAAATACTTATATATACTTATATATATATATATAAATACTTATATATACTTATATATATATATAAGTATATATATATACTTATATACTAGATATATACTTATATATAGTATATATACTTATATATATATAAACTTATAAATACTTATATATATATAAGTATATATATATACTATATACTTATATATATATATATATATTTAAGTATATATATGTATACTATATAAATATATATATACATACTATATATATATATATACTTATATATATATATATACTTATATATATATATACTATATATATATACTTATATATATATAAATATTTATATTTATATACTTATATATAGTATATATATATACTTACATATATATATGTATACTTATAAATATATATATATACTTATAAATATATATATACATACTATATATATACTTATATATATATATATATATATATACTTATATAAGTATAAATATATAAGTATATAAATATATATGTATATATATGTATATATACTTATAAATATATATAAGTATATCTATATATACTTATATATAGTATATATATATGTACTTATATATATATAAGTATAAAAATATAAGTATACTTATATATATATATAAGTATATATCTATATATATAGTAAGTATATATACATATATATAGTATGTATATATAAGTATATTTGTATATACTATATAAGTATATATACATGTATATATATATATATATTCTTATATATATAAGTATATATATATTCTAATATATAAGTATATATATATACTTATGTACTTATATATATGTAATTTATAATTTATATATAAGTATATGTATAGTATATATACTTATATATATACATATATACTATAGTATATATAATTTATATATAAGTATATATACATATATAAGTATATATATAGTATATACTTATATATATACATATATACTATAGTATATATATACATATATAGTATACATATACATATATATAAGTATATAAGTACATAAGTATATATATAAGTATACATATATATACTTATAAATATATATATATATATATATATATATATATTCTTACACTTATATACTACATATTTATATATACTATATATATGTATATATATATATATACTTATACTTGTATATATATACTTATAGATATATATATATATGTCTGAATATATATATGTAATTTATATATAAGTATAAATATATATACTATATATACTTATATATAAATTATATATATACATACATATATATCTATAAGTATATATATATAAGTATATATATAAGTATAAGTATATTTAAGTATATATATACACACATACATATAAGATATATGTATATTATAGTATACTATAGTATGTATAATATATATATATATATACTATAGTATACTATAGTATATTATAGTATATATACTATTGTTTACTATAGTATATATGTATATATATAAGTATATATACTTATATGTATATACTTATAGATATATATATGTATGTATATATATATATATATATTATATATATAAATATATATACATATATAAGTATATATATAGTATATATATAGTATATATATTTATATATATATATATATACTTATATATGTATATATACTTATATATATATACTTATATATATGTATATATACTTATATATACTTATATATACTTATAAATATATATACTATATAAGTATATATATATGTATATATATAAACAAGTATAAATATATACGTATACATATATACTTATGTATATATATATATATATTATATAAGGATATATATAAGAATATATAAATATATACCTTTATATAACTATATATATATATATAAATATATATATAAGTATATAAATATATATATATATATTTGTATATATATACATATATATATACTTATAGAGTATATAAGTATATATATATACAATATATATATGTATGTATATATATACTATATGTATAAATATATATATAAGTATACATATATATATATTTATACTTATATAAATATAAATATATATACTTATATATAAGTATATATACTTATATATACTTATAAATATATATATAAGTATATATATACATACATATTATAAGTATATATATATATTTATATAAAAACTTATATATAAGTATATATATATTTATATATATATATATATAAGTATATATATTATACTTATATATATATATTTAAATATATATAAGTATTTATATTTATATATACATAAGTATATAATTATATATATATAAGTATAAATATATACTTATAAATATATATATATTTATAAGTATATAAATATATATATTTACATATAAATATATATATACTTATATTTATATTTATAAGTATATATATATACTTATATATATATACTTATATATATATACTTATATATTTAAATATATATATATTATACTTATATATATATTTATTAATATATAAATACATAAGTATACATATAAATATATATATACTTATATATGTAAATATATATATATACTTATACCTATATACTATATAAATATATATATATATTTGAAGTTGTCTGATCGGATGGTCCAGATGAGATCCTTGGTGTTCTTCCAAATATGTATATTAGTTTATATAATAAAGATATACATATATATACATATATACTTACAAATATAAATATATATATATATATTTATATATATAAGTATATATATACTTATAAACATATATATGTATATATATAAATATATATATATTTATACATATAAGAATATATAAGTATACTATAAGAATATATATATATATATGTATATATAAATATATATATATATTTATATATATTTATATATATACATATATACTTATTTTTATGTATACATATATATACTTATATACATTTATTTATAAATATATATATACTTATATATATAAGTATAAATATATATATATATATTTATACTATAAGTATATATATAAAGTAGATATATTCTTATAGTATAAATATATATACTTTATATATATTAAGTTTATATAAATATATATATATACTTATGTATATATAAGTATATATACTTATAAATATATATATATTTATACTATAAGTATATATAAGTATGTGTATATTTATGAGTATAAATATATATATTTATATATATATAGTATATAAGTATATATATAAATACTACTATATATATATTTATATACTTATATATATATTTATATATATTCTTATATATATATATATATATTTATAAGTATATATATATTTTATAAGTATATATATTTATATATACATAAGTATATACTTATATATATATAAATATATATGTATATATATAAGAATATATAGTATAAATATAAGTATATGTATAAGTATATATATATACTTATAAATAAATAAATATGTATATATATATATATATATCTTTATAATTATATATATACTTAAGAATATATATATATACATAAATATAAGTATATATATACATAAGAATATACTTATGTATATATATATTTATATACTATATATATAAATATATTTATACTTATATTTATAAGTATAAGTATATATATATGTATATATATATTTATATATATTCTCATATATATTAGTATAAGTATACATATATATACATATAAATATATATATATATATATATATTTATATATATTCTCTTATATATATATATAAGTATATATATATTAGTATATATATATATAAATACATAAGTATATATATATACTTATATTAATATATATATTTAAATATATATATTTATATATACATAATTATATACTAATATTTATAGTAGTATAAATATATATTTATATATATACTCATAGTATAAATATATATATATATATATATGTATGTAAATATATATAAATATACTTATATATATACTTATATATACATAAGTATATACTTATATATATTTATATATATACTAATATATAAGTATATATTTATATATTTATAAGTATATAAATATAAGTATAAATATATATATGTATATATATATAAATATATATACATATAATATATAAGTATATATATTTATATTTATATATATATATATATATATGTATATACTTATACTTATACTTATATATATAAACTTATAAATATATATGTATATATATATATACTTATAAATATATATATGTATATATTCATATTTGTGTATTTATATATATGTAAATATAAATATATATACTTATAAATATATATATTAAAAAATATATATATATACATATATTCTTATAAATACATAAATATATAAGTATATACTTATAGTATAAATATATATAAATTTATACTTATATATATAAGTATATACTTATGTATATATATATATATTTATATACTTATAAATATATAAAAAATATATATATATTCATATATACATAAGTATATACTTATATATTTATGTATTTATAAGTATATATATGTATATATATATATTTATATATATATTTATAAGTATATATATTTATATTTACATATATATAAATACATAAATATGTATATATGTATATATATAAATATATATATATATATTTATAAGTATATATATACTTATATATAAGTATATATATATACTTATATATATAAGTATATATGTTTTTTATATATACATAAGTATATACTTATATATATAAGTATATATAAGTATAAATATATATATATATATATATATTTATACTATAAGTATATACTTATATATTTATGTATTTATAAGTATATATATGTATATATATATTTATAAGTATATATATATATATTTATAAGTATATATATTTATATTTACATATATATAAATATATATATATATATATTTATATATACATATATATATTTATAAGTATATATATATACTTATATATAAGTATATATATATAAGCATATATATATTTATATATACATAAGTATATACTTATATATGTAAGTATAAATATATATATATATATATATATATATATATATTTATAAGTATATAAGTATATATATATATGGATATATATATACTTATAAATATATATATAATGTATATACTTATATATATAAGTATAAATATATATATATATATTTATACTCTGAGTATATATATATATATATATATATATATATATATAAATATTTATATTTATATATTTTCTTATATATATATATATATATATATTTATAAATATAAATAAGTATATATATATAAATATATATTTAAAAATATATATATATATATATATTTAAGTATATATACATATATATATTTATGAATATATATATATATATATATATTTTTTATATATACATGAGTATATACTTATATATAAAAGTATAAATATATATAGATATACTTATAGTATAAATATATATAGATATACTTATAGTATAAATATATATATTTATAAGTATAAATATATTAATATTTATACTTTTATATATAAGTCTATACTTATGTATATATATAAGTATATATATATACTTATAAATATATATATATTTTATAAGTATATATATACTTATATTTATATATAAGTATGTATATATAAGTATATACATATATATATTTACTATTTATATATATATATAAATATATATATATATAAGTATATTTATATATATTTATAGTAGTATAAATATAAGTATATATATATATATTTATAAGTATATATAAATATATATATAAGTATATATATATATATAAATACTTATATATTATATTTATAAGTATATATATGTATATATATATATTTATAAGTATATATATATATTTATTTATATTCTTATATATATACATAAGTATATACTTATATATATAAGTATATATATATAAGTATATATATTTATAAGTATATATATATACTTATTCTTATAGTATATGTATATTCTTATATATATATATATATATTTATAAGTATATATATATATACTTATATATATACTTATATATATACTTATATATAAGTATATATATAAGAATATATATAAATATATATATTTATAAGTATATATATATATATTTATACTTATATTTATATATATACTTATATATACTTATAAATATATATATATATATAAGTATATATATACTTATAAATAAGTATATATATACTTATATATATATATACGTAAATATATATATAAGTATATATATACTTACATACTTATATACGTAAATATATATATAAGTATATATATACTTATATATATTTATAAGAATTCATATATATATATATATTTATAAGTATATATTTATATTTATATACTTATAAATATATATATATATTTATATTTATATACTTATAAATATATATATATACTTATAAGTATATATATATACATATATATACTTATAAATATAAATATATATACTTATAAATATAAGTATATATATACTTATAAATATATATTTATATATATATAAGTATATATATATACTTATAAATATATATATTTATACTATAAGAATATATATGTATATATATAAATATATATATTTATATATATATACTTATATTTATGTATACATATATATACTTATATATATTTATATATAAGTATAAATATGTATATATATATTATACTTATTGTTGGGTATTGTATCCACAATAACCTTGATTTGTAGAAAGTCAACTATGAACCAAGATTGAATTGCTTATGTATTTGATATGTATCTCTAGTTTTGTCTTGCAGGTTCACATTGCAAAGTGTAAACCAATGTCAGGTCACAGTGGGTCAATGAGCACAGTCTCTTACAATGTAATTCTTCATTGTATGAGATATGGTGTTGACTCATATGTGATCTCTCTATTGGGATGCACTTCATGATCAAGACAAAGGAAGCTAAGGTCTTGGAGGTGTAGCTGTTCTCAGAGATAATTTAAAGAATTTGTTCCTTGTGTATTTCTCGAAAAGCTAAGTGTTTGTCTCGAGAAATATGAAGAGCTCTCGAAAAATCCCTTTGATTTTCTCGAGAAGTTCTTTTCAGCTTAAGTCTTCGAAGGAAATCCAAATTTCTCGAGAAGCCATCTTTATTTCTCGAGAAGTCTGTAGTTATCTCGGAAAATCCTTTGATTTTCTCGAGAAGTCTTCTTTGTTGAAATTTTCCGAGAAAATCTTTCCTCTCGAGAAGTTGATTCGATTTCTCGAGAAGTTCTTGTTTCTTCCGAAAAGTTTATTTTATCTTATTTCTCGAGAAGTTCCATGTTCTCGAGAAATCCTCTTTTCTTTCTCGCGAAGCTCTGTCAATTTATTTGAAAGCCTTTTTCCGAGATCCAGCCGTGATTTCTCGAGAAGTCTCCTTTCTCTCGAGAAATCTGTTTCTCGTTCCTTCAATCTATTTTTGCCGACTTCTGTCTTCCGTCTGTTTGACGTGACTCCTTTTCTAGCTTAAGGCCTAAATATTTTAATTTGATCTTCTCCTATAAAAGGCTCTCTCTCTTAAGATTTATATATTAATTATTCTCTTGAGAATTGTTTATGACCAAAATTCTCTCCCGAATCGAAAAGAACGTGAAAAGCGCTGCTCGCCGTCGCCTACGATTGGAGATCGTTCATCTCTTTGGAGTTGTCAATTTCTTTCAAGAAGGGTTCGATTGATCCATACTCAGGTTCTACAATCTCTATTGGATCGTTTCGGATTGCCAAAGACAGTTTTGAAGGATTGTTGTTCTTCCACATCGTTCTCAAAAGCCATTCAAGAAGAAGGAAGAAAACCCCTCTGTTATTCAGATTTGGTTTAGTATTGTTCAAACCCCTTTTCAATCTTTTGTAGGAGTTGTTTTCTCCGAGTTGTAGGAGTTGTCATCTCCGAGTTGTAGGAGAGGTTGTTCTCCGAGTTGTAGGAGAAGTTTTCTCCGAGTTGTAAGAGAGGTTCTCTCTGAGTTTGTAGGAGTTTGACTCCGAGACTGTAGGATCGTTCTTGATCCGAGATTTAGTGAAGTAGTCATTTCTAGCGGTGGTGCTAGATTGGCGAGGCCAGCAAGTGGAGTACCCAAGTACGGGGAACCACTATAAATTCCTGGTGTTATCTGTGGCTGTGATTAATTTTATGTGCTGTGCTTTACGTTTATTTTTAATTCCGCAAAAGACGTAGAGATCACCTATTCACCCCCCCCCCCCTAGGTGATTTAGGTAGGCAACTAGATACTTCAATTGGTATCAGAGGGTCGCTGTTCGTTGCTAGGTTAACACCTTGAACAGGATCCATCCTTCTAGTTGCTAGCAAGCCATGGATAGAGTCAAGGAATCCTCTCTGAAATTGCCCATCTGCACTAAGGCCAACTTTCCTATGTGGAAGGAAAGAGTCCGTTTTTATATGGAAGCTGCAGATCCCAGAATCTTCCAAGTCGTGGAAGAAGGCCCTCATGTGCCAATGACTGCTTCGTCAACAAATCCTACTGTTCAGATACCTAAGAAAATGATGGATTTGACTAAGGATGAGATAGCTCTTGTTGCTCTTGACAAGAAGGCTAAAAACATAATTGCAAGTGCAGTGGACGATTCCATGTTGCAAAACTTAATCCACTGCAAATCAGCCAAAGAAATGTGGACATCCTTAATCGTTCTAATGGAAGGTACTGACGAGGTAAGAGAAGATAGAAGGTCTCTACTTAATCAAGAGTACGAGGCGTTCAAGCAGAATAAGAAGGAGTGCATTGCTGATGCGTACGAAAGATTCTTCAAGATAGTCAATGGTTTGAGGAACTACGATAGGGAGTTCACAAACGGTGAACTAAATGACAAATTCTTGCGTTCCCTAACGAAAGACTGGGATAGCAAAATTGTTGTTATTAGAGAGTTTGGAAAGCTGCCAAGTCTAGAACCTCAAAATCTGTTCGGGAAGCTGTTGTCTCATGAATTACAAATGAACATCCGAAAGTCTGAAGAGGATGTAAATCGAGCTTCAAGCAAAGAAAGAACCTTAGCTTTGAAGGCAGAGAATTCAAAGAAGAGCAAAGCAGTGATACCGATCAGAGAAAAGGAATCTGATATTGAAGAAGAATCGGAAGCCAGCTCCTCCTGTTCCGAACTGTCTGATGGGGAGTTCTCTTTAATCTCCCGTCAGTTTAAGAAACTGCTGAACAAGCGGAGGCATATGAACAACAAGCCGTCTTCCTCGGATCATAAATATTCTCGTCGTGATGGCGAATATCACAGGAAGGGCTCAAGCAATAATGACAGGTATAAATCCAAACAGAACAAACATATTTCTTCTGACATTATTTGCTACTGTTGTAATAAGCCAGGGCACATGATTGCTGAGTGTCCCTATAAGAAGAAAGAAGGTGGAAGAAAAGAAGACAAGAAATCCACTCATGGAAAGAAGAAATCAGATAGAAGCTTCGTCGCTAAGAAAGCCAAAACTCTGAGCGACAGTGACTCTGATGAGTCAAGTGATGAAGAAGAAGCTTACTTCGGTCTGATGGCTATGTCTGATGATGAAGAAGCACCCCCGTACACCGGAAAGGTAAATGATCACACTATCCTATCTGATTCTGATTATGCTTCGGCTGAACAAAAGGATAACCTCTCAGACGATGAATCTGAGCTCATGTCTCAATATACCAAAATGCTCCAAAGCTTTGACAAGTGCCGAAAGGTTGTCAAAACTCAGGGTAAGGAGATCATGGCTCTCAAGGAGGTGGAATCTAACTTGAGAAAAGAAGTTGAAGAACTTTCTTCTCTCAAAGAGGAAGTCCAAGCCTTGAAAGACAAGATCAAAAGCTCGGAAGAGACTCTTGCCTTGAGAGACAATTCGATAAAAGTCTTGGAAGAACAGCTTGCGGCTGAGAAGAAGTTGGTTGAAACATTCTCTCAACCTAAAACTGTTCTGCCGATTATTGGTACTTTTACCACTAACGCTAAAGGAAGCGGTATAGGACATGAAGCTAGCACTAGCAATTCTTCAAAAAATACAATTGCTAAGAAGAATGGCTTGGTTGCTAAGAAAGCTACCGCCAAAGAAAAAGGGAAAGCTCATCAAGAGCATGTAGCATTCAAGAGAGTTATATTTCCTACGAATGCTTATGATTTGGAGAGTTCCTATGGTCATTTCACACGACCAATTCCTTTTTCATCTGTGAATGATCATAAGGAATGGGCTCCTCCCCGAAACTTTGGTGATAGTGCTTTCCAAGCACCTTATCAAGAGATTAATCGGAAAGGGTACGGTCCATTTGTTCATGGTCCGAGTGCTAAGAAAGCACCAAAAGTGAATGCTGTTGCAACAAAGCCGAAAAAGGCAATACCACCTTGTGTGTGTTCCCCCCATGAGGCATCCTCATCAAAAAGGGCTGCTCCTGCAAGAGCTAACGTTCAAAAAGTTAAGCAGGAAAGTGTAAAAAGAAGGTACAACAGATTCAACTGTTGGTGCTGCGGTAAAATTGGTCACTTTGCCGTGGATTGTTGGTTCAATGTTTCTTATGCTTATAGACCACAAGTTAACATTGCAAGGAAGACCACTCGCAATGTTAACATTCAATGTGGATCTCAACTAACAAGGGACCAAGGACCCAAATCTGTTTGGGTTCCTAAGGCGAAATGATTTGTTTTTGCAGGTATGTCCAAAGGCCAACAAAAATCCTATCTGGTACTTGGATAGTGGATGCTCTCGGCATATGACCGGGACAAGAAGCCTTTTGCAAAACTTCACTCCAGTTGCAAACGGTCCAAAAGTTATTTTTGGCGGTTCAGACAGAGGAATAACTAAAGGCTATGGTATGATCTCTAATGGAAATGTATCTTTTTCGGATGTGGCTTATGTGGAAGGATTAGAACACAATCTGATAAGTATAAGTCAACTCTGCGATAAAGGATACATAGTCGATTTTCGTAAAGATAAGTGTCTGATAAAGTCGGCAGAGAATTCTGAAACGATTTTATCAGGGACTCGCTGTAAGAATATCTTTTGCTTAAACTTTCTTTGTTTATCTTCTTCTACACCAGTGTGTCTATTAGCCAAAGATAGTGCATCTCTTGTTGACCAATGGCACAAGAGATTAGCACATATAAATCTCAAAACTATTAATAAATTGTTTTCTCAAAACTTAGTGCGAGATGCACCAGATGTTAAGTGCATTAAAGATAGACCTTGTCATGCATGTGTAAAAGGCAAGCAAACAAGAGCTACCTTTAAGAGCATTATTGGCAAAGATTCAAACAGGTGTTTATACCTGCTTCATATGGACTTGTTTGGTCCGTTGCAAATTAGAAGCTTAGGAGGAAAGTCTTTTACATTGGTTGTTGTGGATGATTACTCACGTTTTGCATGGGTATTCTTTCTAAAACACAAGTCAGATACTTTCGACACTTTCACTAATTTTGTCAGGCAAGTCCAGAATGAATTTAACTGTTCAGTGGTCAAAATCAGAAGTGACCATGGTACAGAATTTGAATCTGGAGCCATGACAGAATTCTGTGAAAGCCTTGGTATCTTTCATGAGTTTTCCTCTCCTCGAACTCCACAGCAAAATGGAGTAGCTGAGAGAAAGAATAGAACAATTATTGAGGCTTGCAGAACCATGTTGAGTGACTCTTCACTACCTAAATATTTCTGGGCTGAAGCTGTCAATACTGCATGCCATGTTCAAAACCGAGCGCTCATAAACAAAAACCATGAAAAGACTCCTTATGAACTTTTAAAGGGCAAGAAACCAACCATTTCTTATTTTCGAATCTTTGGCAGTAAATGCTTTGTGCTAAACAATGGAAAGCATTACAAAACTAAGTTTAGTGAAAAGAGTTTTGAAGGTATTTTCGTAGGCTATAGCAGTCATAGTAAAGCTTATCGTATTTTTAATAAGAAAACTCTGGTTGTAGAAGAGTCTGTTAATGTTGTATTTGATGAGACGAGCATGCTTCAAAGCAGCTCTTCTAGTTCTTCTATTGAAGTTGCAGGTTCAAAGTTGCAAGATACACACTTGCATAAGCCAGTTAAAGACGACACTCAAACCTTCGTCAAAATCTCTCCTCTAACCTTAGCTGAAGAGGAAATTCACCTTGATGAAGAGCCAACTCCAGTGGAAGAATTTGTTCCAGTTGAAGAAGAAGTAGTTCCCGTTGTTCCAAGCGATGCGAGGAATCTTGAATTCAGACACATGAGGGATCACCCTATTGATCAAATCATAGGAGATCCTCATGAAGGCATTAGAACAAGAAGAGGGACTACTAACGAAAATTTGCACTTGAGCTTTCTTTCTCAGGTAGAACCAAAGAAATTTCAAGAAGCAAATGAAGACCCACACTGGATTATTGCAATGGAAGAAGAATTAAACCAATTCAAGCGTTGCAAAGTCTGGACACTTGTTCCAAAGCCTAAGGATAAGAACATAATTGGAACAAAGTGGGTGTACAGAAACAAGTTGGATGAAGATGGAACAATCATCAAGAATAAAGCAAGACTTGTAGCTAAAGGCTACAGACAAGAAGAAGGAATCGACTTCGATCAAACATATGCACCGGTAGCAAGGCTCGAAGCGATCAGACTCTTTCTTGCTTATGCTGCTTTCAAGGGTTTCACCGTATATCAAATAGATGTCAAGTCCACTTTCCTAAACGGAGACATTAAAGAGGAAGTATACGTTGAACAACCCCCAGGTTTTGTTAATCCTGATCATCCCAATCATGTTTATTTATTACAAAAAACTTTATATGGTTTAAAACAAGCTCCTAGAGCTTGGTATGAGACACTGTCTAACTTTCTTCTTGAGAACAAGTTCACAAGAGGAAAGATAGATAAGACATTATTTCTTAGGGAAGTAAAAGGCAAGATTTTGCTAGTGCAAATCTATGTTGATGACATTATTTTTGGCTCAACCGATGACAACCTTTGCAAGAAGTTTTCAAAACTTATGCAGGGGAAGTTTGAAATGAGCAGTATGGGTGAGCTGAAGTATTTCTTAGGACTTCAAGTGAAACAATCGGAAGATGGAATTTTCATCTCTCAGACGAAGTTCACCAAGGAGTTAATTAAGAAATTCGGAATGGAGAGTGCAACCTCCATGAGGACTCCAATGAGCTCAGCTATGTCTCTGAACAAGGACGAGAAAGGGAAACCTTTTGATGAAACTAAATACAGAAGCATAATTGGCTCTTTGCTCTACCTTACTGCCAGTAGACCTGACATAATGTTTTCTACATGTGTATGTGCTAGATATCAGGTGAACTCTAAGGAATCTCATTACACTGCTGCAAAGCGAATCTTGAGATACCTTAAAGGCACACCAAATCTTGGCTTATGGTACCCAAGAAGTAATGATAGTGAACTAATAGGCTATTCAGATGCAGATTTTGCAGGTAGCAGAGACGACAGGAAAAGCACTTCCGGAACATGCCAATTTCTCGGAAGACGACTTATATCCTGGAGTAGCAAGAAGCAAAATTGTGTTGCAATTTCAACCGCCGAGTCAGAATATATTTCTGCAGGCAGTTGTTGCACACAACTTCTATGGATAAGGAATCAACTTCTAGACTACAATATGAAGATCAAGAATATTCCAATGTTTTGCGACTCTTCCAGTGCAATTGCTATCGCAAATAATCCAGTCTCTCACAGTCGGACAAAGCACATCGAGCTACGATATCACTTTATCCGGGAGCATGTGGAGAAAGGTGACATCAATCTGAGTTATGTCCCCACGGATAAGCAAGTTGCAGATATATTCACGAAACCGCTGGATGAGACTAAGTTCTCTTTCTTCAAGACGGAACTTGGAATGCTCAACTTAGAGTAATGCTTAAAGCAAAAAGAAATGAAGTTTCTAAAAGTTATATATCTATGAAAAGCAGGAATCTGTCCTTCAGAAAGAAAGAGGTAGAAAATTTCTAAGTCTTTCCAGGATTTCTCGAGAAATGACATAGAATTTTTCGAGAAATGAAAGACTTCTCGCAAAATGTACCTGCACTTCTCGAGAAATGGGTAATCCCTCGAGAAATCAAGATACTTCTCGCGAAATTAGAATAGGTCTCGCGAAATCAGTATATCTCTCGAGAAATTGCGTTCAATTTTCAGAATTCTAGTCTTTATTTTCTGGAATACGAAAGGTCAGGTATGCGCGCGTTAATTTTCTTTATCTATAAATAAGTCTCAAATAATTGTCACATCAAACCAAACTATAAATAGACAATCGAAACAAATTAATTTTCACGCGAGTTTCTTCTTCTTCTTCTCGGAAAAGCCGACGCTTCATCTTCCTCTCACGCAAAATCCAGTCGACTGTCTCACGATTTCTTTCTCTCTCGCTTTCGTTTCTTCCAATCCAATCGATCATGGGGCCGCATTCCAAGTCCAAGGTCGATGTGGGAAGCGAGCTAGTGCGAGAAGGCCTTGTTTCAGTTTCAGATGATTTCAAGAACGTGTTCTGCATGCTCGAAGGCGCTGGTCTGTCTTTTCTGGCCGAGACCCCTTGCAAAATCCTTTTTACAGAGGTAGAGGAGTTCTTCTCCAATGCTACAGTAAATAAGAGTGGTCGGAAATTGAAATCCTCTATTGGTTCTCAAAAAGTTAAAATGACTCCTAAGTCAATTTCCAAACTTCTGAAGTTGCCCCTAGTAGCACAAGAGGACATCCTTGATGATGATGATTGGGTCAAGGCAGTAACTTTTGTAGGATTAAAAATAGCTAAGACACTACGAAGACAGCAGATGAATGATGTTGGAAAACTTTTGGTGGACATCATCTCCAAGGTGCTGCTGGGAAATACTAAAAGCCTGGGATATGTCTCAGTAGATGTATTCAGTTTAGTCACAGCAGTAATTTGTGGAAAGAAATGCAGCTGGGCAGACATAATGTTCAAAAAGATCAAAGAGAGCATTTCTAGTCCTAATTTTGCAAGGATTATAACTCTCTATCTGAATCAATTTGACTCTCAAGTCTTTGATATGTCCAAAGGGACTATCATTCATCACTTGAAAAGGTTGGATGTGTTCACTCTCAAAAAGTGGAACATCAGGATAACTATGTAACACCCCAAAAATCGTAGTTCCGCGAGGTAGGCGGAGTGGTAGTGCTGCGCTCGGGAAAGGCTAGGAATTTCTTAGCAGCTCTTCGCGCACGACCATTTCTCCTCTTCGCGCACGACCAGTGATCGTGCGCAGTGATCGTGCGCTATCCGCCAGAATTCGGAGTTCTGTCTCGGATAGTGCGCACGACCAGTGTCTCCTTCGCGCACGACCAGTGATCGTGCGCAGTGATCGTGCGCTATCCGCCAGAATTCGGAGTTCTGTCTCGGATAGTGCGCACGACCAGTGTCTTCTTCGCGCACGACCAGTGACCGTGCGACTGTGATCGTGCGCCCTGTTTATTCTGTTCCGCGAAATCGTGCGGGGATGACGATCCGACCGATCAAATACTTTGGGCTTTGATCCGACGGCTGAGATAATCCGCTGGGGGGCTTTAGGGCTTGGATGAGGGGTTATTCCCTCATATTTCCAAGTCCTTTCTCTCTCTTAGGTTGGAGAAAGGAGAAGGGGGCAAGGAGGAAGAAGAGGGGAGATCCGCCATTGTTGGAGCTTCGGAGCTCCGATCGCCGATCCGAGACCGGCAACGCGTAGAGGGCGTCAAGGCGCTTCTTCTCCACCGTTTGGTTGCAAGCTTCTCATGGCTAGGAGGAGATCTCAAAAGGTAACGACGTTTCTCCTCCCGGTCTTTAGGATGCGTGTTTGGCATCGCCTCTTTCATGCATTTTTGGCACCGGATCCGTCGAGTGAGAGGGATCCGGGTCGCCTTGGTTCAAGAGAAACCACCGGGTTGATTGTGTCCGTCCCCGGCATGTTTTGCACTAGAGATCCGCTCCGTTAGCGGATTAGGCATTGTGGGTGAAGCCGGATTTATGGCCGTTGGTCCGATCCGGTGATGTTGATTTGCGCGCATGTTAGGGGTTTTGTTAGAAATCCGATTACGGCGAACTCGTCGTTGTGATGCCCTTGTAGCTTCGTATGGTAACGAATGTTGGGTTAGGGCGGGGAATGAATGTGCGGATTATGGGGCTTGTGATGCCTTGTGTTGTGCGAAGGCGCGATTGGTCTTTGTGGTCGGCTGGCTATCCCGTGGAGACTGAGATTCACGTGTGGAGAGTGTCCCGGCAAGATTAGTCCCTTCGTTTGTTGACTGACGAGAATGTCTGTGCTACGGATTGCATCCGTTGACGGTCTCCAGGCGAGGCAATCGGTGGACGTTGTCCCGAGAGTAAGCCCAGGGCCTTGGGACGTTTTGATTAGCCAGAATTCTTGGAATCGGTCTTGGTGCGTTGTTGGCGGCCCGAGCGTGTGAGCTGTCAGACAAGCCCGTTGGCATGGAAGGCCTGGCGAGGTGAGTCTCAGCGAGAGCGCTTGGCCTTGGGTTTGATGCCCTTGTGGGGAAATGATGAGTACCCTCGTGTTGGTAATGTATGATGATGTGTTAGATTCACACGCATTAGGGCGCCTTGGGTGAAACCCCGGGCTTGCACTCATTCTGCATTGTTAGGCCCTTTTATTACCTGCTCAACCTAGAAACGTGGATGATGCTTGTGACACTCATGCCAGTATGTTTGTTGCTTTCCTTTATGTACATTTGCATACGAAGTGCTGACTTGCAGGGTGAAGTAGTTCCCCGGGGTCCGCTAGGACGGCCGGGAGGAGGGATGTTGTTACACCGCTTGTGGTCAGCCATAGCTGACCCTCGTTTTCCGCTCTTTGTGATTTGGTTGCAGGGCACGAATCGCAAGCTGGACCCAGCGCGCCGGCCAAAAGGGCCTAAAGCCTCATGAAGTGATTACCTGTTTTCCTGCATTACTTTCTTCGTGCTTTGTTATATCCGGCTTGCATGCCGAGGTAGTTTAGGAAAAAAAAAAACCACCTTTCCCCTTTGGTTGGGATGTCTTTCTTTATGAAGTGTTGGATGTTTTGGACTGTGTTTTTGTAAGGCCTTAAGGCCAGTTGGACTCCTTTGTAGTGGACAATCTCTGTGGTTTAGTTTTTGTTTCCGCTGTGTTGTCTGAGTTATGAGTTGGGTAGTGATTATCATCTTTTAATACTAAAGCTGTGGCGGTTATATGTTGTGGGGTCCCGGCCGGACCCATATTATATGGTCATTGCAGGGGAGGTGTTACAATTTGGTATCAGAGCTAGGTTTAGTATTCTTGCGAGGTCTAGTGTATTTGGATCGCGTAAGAGATTGTCCACATAGGAGTTTTGCGCGGGATTATGAGTATCCCTGTGTTTGAGTCTTGCGAATAGAGACTGATGAGTCTTTCTCCTTGCTTATGCTAGGATGTTGGCGATGACGCGGGGACATCTAGGAGGCAAGAGGAGCCTTCGGGGAGTAGTGCTACTGCTCCAGGCCTTGTGAATGTGGGCATGTCCCCGGCCGACTTCTGTCGCATGCTAGCGGAGGCGATGGTGGCGGCTCAAGCTGGAGCGATGCCACGGGTTCCTACGCCGGTGGTGCAAGTTGCGACCCCTGTCACTCCGGCGGCTACGCCGGATACACCGGAGGTTGAAGTAAGGCAAGCAGAGCCTCTTGCGGAGAGAGTTTTTCCGATGGGTGATCGATTCATGAAGTATTTCTTGAGTTTTCACCCTCCGACGTTCAAGGGAGTGGGCACTCCAACGGATGCCGAGGATTGGCTTTCGAGGATCCGGGAGCTCTTGAGGGCAGCTGAGACCCCAGCTGAGAGGCAGTCTCACTTTGCGAGCTTCATGTTGGAGGGCGATGCGAAGTTGTGGTGGGCGAACCATAACGGTCGTCAGTTTGTTGGGCGTGTTCCGTCCATGGAGGAGTTCGGAAACGCTTTCCTAAAGCGGTATATTCCGGTTTCAACAAGGTTAGCACTGCAGCGGCAGTTTCTGCATTTGGTGCAGCGGGAGAAGACGGTGGATGAGTATCTGCAAGAGTTCACCCGGTTGGGTCGGTATGCAGGCACCACAATGGCAGATGATGAAGAGAGGGATAACCTCTTTTATCAAGGGTTGAGGGAAAACTTAAGGCAACCACTCATAGCCTTGAAGAATGCAGGGTTCGATGAGTTGGTCGAAGCCGCTCGCACGCTGGAGAGCGACCTGGAGCGAACTCAGCGGCGAAAGGGTGTTGCGGCAAAACAGGGAGAAGGAAAGCCTTCTCAGTCTCAATCCCAGTGGAAATCCGAGGGTAGCCGATGGAAGAAGAAGCCCCGTCCTAACAGACCTGGGGAGAGAGGTGGTGCGCCTTCGGGAGATTTCCGTTCCAGGGGTCCAGTTACTTGTTACCAGTGTGGCAAGGTGGGCCACATTAGTCGTTTCTGTACTGAGGGCGGAGCTGGGCCAGAGCCGAGGTAAGAGCAATCGGTGCGTTCAGGTCCCAGTGTTGCAGAGAAGGGGAAAGCGGCGGAGTCGAGTGCTTCGCGGTTCCCTCCAGTGCAGCCTAGGGCCTACAACCTTGGGCAGCAGGAAGCGATACGTCAACCCGATGTGGTGACAGGTATGAAAAGTTTAAGTTTTCAGTTGTTACTATAATGTAGGTTGCGGCCTTTCATGTTTGTTTTGCACGTGGTTAGGTTTCGTGCTAGTGTCGGGCTACCCCTCGCGAGTGTTGTTCGACACGGGGGCGTCACACTCTTTTCTTGCGGAAGGTTTTATCCGGAAGATTGGTGCTGAGCCCGTAGCGGCAGGGGTGGAGCTGAGTGTGCGTATGCCAAATGGGTCTTTCATGACTACCATGAGGAGGGGACGCATTGTGATGCAAATTGGCGATTGTGACTTCGTGTTGGTAGCAGCGATTCTGCCACTAGCCGAATTCGACGTTATCTTGGGGATGGACTGGCTTGCGGAGCAGCGAGCTAGTATCGACTGCCAGTTGAAGGTGGTAACCCTGAGAGGTGAAGGTAGAGCAGAGGTCAAGTTCGAAGGCCTAAGCGGAGTGGCTTACTCCCTGATTTCCGCTATGCAAATGAGGCGTGCGGTAAACCAAGGAGGCGAGGCGTTCTTAGCTCTGTTGGAGACTCACTCCAAAAAGTTGGCTATTAGGGAAGTTCCGGTGGTGGAAGAATTTGAGGATGTTTTCCCCGAGGAACTTCCGGGAGCACCTCCTCAGCGTGAAATAGATTTCTCGATAGAGTTGGTACCGGGTGCGAGGCCAGTGTCGCGTCCTCCGTTTAGGATGGCACCGAAGGAACTGGCCGAGTTAAAGGTTCAGTTGCAGGAGTTGTTGGAGCAAGGGTACATTAGGCCCAGCTCTTCACCATGGAGCGCACCGGTTTTGTTTGTGAAGAAAAAGGACGGAAGTATGCGGTTATGCATTGATTACCGTGAGCTAAATAAGTTGACCGTCAAGAATAAATATCCAATTCCCCGAATTGATGATTTGTTCGACCAGTTAGTGGGGTCGGTGGTGTACTCCAAGTTGGATTTGAAATCGGGGTACTACCAGCTGAAGATCCGAGAAGAGGACGTTGCCAAGACAGCGTTCGGGACTCGGTATGGCCACTACGAGTTTTCGGTGATGCCGTTCGGTTTGACGAACGCGCCATCCGTGTTCATGGACTTGATGAACAGGGTTTTCCGCCCTTTCTTAGATTCGTTCGTGGTGGTGTTTATTGACGATATTTTGGTGTACTCAAAATCGGAGGCGGAGCATGAGTCTCACTTGAGGCAAGTATTGCAGACTCTAAGGGAGAATCAGCTCTATGCTAAGTTCTCAAAATGCGAGTTTTGGATCGAGAAGGTGGCTTTCTTAGGTCACGTGATTAGTGGAGATGGGGTGGCGGTAGATCCAGCGAAGATCGAAGCCATTAGGGATTGGCCTGTCTTGAGGACCGTGACGGAAGTCCGGAGTTTTCTTGGACTAGCCGGTTATTATAGAAGGTTCGTGGAGAACTTTTCGCGGATGGCGTTGCCCCTCACCACTCTCACTCGCAAGGACCAGAAGTTCGTATGGACACCGGAGTGTGCCCGGGCATTTGAGAATCTGAAGGAAAGGTTGATGTCCGCTCCAATCCTTAGTCTTCCTAGTGGGACGGAAGGATTTCAGATTTTCAGCGACGCGTCAGGTTGCGGTTTGGGGTGCGTGCTCGTGCAGCACGGCAAGGTGATCGCTTATGGGTCAAGGCAGTTAAAGACTCATGAGAAGAATTACCCCGTCCACGATTTGGAGTTGGCGGCGGTAATCTTTGCGCTAAAGTTGTGGCGGCACTACGTTTATGGTGCGAAGGTGGAGATCTTCACAGATCACAAAAGCCTGAGGTATCTCCTAGACCAAAAGGATCTGAATATGCGGCAGCGTAGGTGGGTCGAGTTCCTTGGGGACTACGACGTGGAGATTCAGTATACGCCGGGTAAAGCCAACGTGGTGGCGGATGCTTTGAGTAGGAAGTACTCCGGGCAAGGTAATTGGATGGAGGCGCATAACGAGCGTTTGATTCGAGACTTGGAGTCTCTTGATATCTCTTGTGTGGCTAGAGGTGAGTCTAGCGTAGCTCGTTTGAATTGGATTGAAATGCAATGTGACATAACGGATCGAATCCGAGAGGCGACCAGTGCGGACGAGGAGTGCCAACAGTTGGTGTTGGAGGCTCAACAGAGCGAGGGCACTGCTTTGGAGATGGTTGGTGGGATCTTAAAAAGGGACGGGAGGGTTTGCGTTCCGCGCTTTGGCAAGCTCCGCGAGGAGTTGATGTTTGAAGCTCACTTTACGAAGTACTCCGTTCATCCAGGAAGTACAAAGATGTACGCGGATTTGAAGAAATCTTTTTGGTGGCCTGGGATGAAGCGGGATGTAGCCGAGTACGTGAGCCGATGTCAGACTTGTGCCTTGGTAAAGGCTGAGTGCCAAAGGCCCGGCGGGTTCTTGAAGCCTCTTCCCATCCCCGAATGGAAATTTGATGACATCTCTATGGATTTTGTGCATGGTTTGCCTCGATCGCAGCAGGGTAACGATGCAATTTGGGTGATAGTAGATCGCCTGACGAAGGTGGCCCACTTCATTCCGAACCAGAAGGGTGATGGCGTGGAAAAGCTCATGGAGCTTTATGTTCGAAACGTTGTGCGGTTGCACGGGATTCCGAAGAGCATCGTTAGTGATCGCGATGGGCGATTCACATCGAAGGATTGGAGATTAGTGCAGAAAAGTCTAGGCACGAAGCTCAAGTTTAGTACCGCGTTCCATCCGCAGACCGATGGTCAGACGGAGCGAACGAACCGTACGTTGGAAGACATGTTGAGGATGTGTGCTCTCGACTTTGGCAAAGGGTGGGAGGACCACCTTTTCATGGTGGAGTTCGCCTATAATAATAGCTTCCAGGCGAGTATCAAGATGGCGCCATACGAAGCTTTGTATGGAAGGAAGTGTCGAACGCCGATGTCTTGGGCAGAGGTGGGAGACACTAAGATTTTGGGAAAGCAAGTGGTGGAGGATGCTTGCGAGATTGTGCGGACGATTCAGGAGCGCATGAAGGTTGCTCAGGATCGACAAGCAAAGTATTTTAATGCACGCCACAGAAATGTGGAGTTTGCAGTGGGCGACATGGTCTACTTGAAGATCAAGCCGTTCAAGGGTGTTTCGCGGGTGCGGCGACTCAAGAAGTTGAGTCCAAGATATTTGGGTCCGTTCGAGGTTACGGAACGTATAGGCGAAGCAGCCTATCGTTTGGCGTTGTCCGCAGAGCTGAGTGGATTACATGACGTTTTCCATGTCTCCGTGCTGAGGAAAGCTTTGATAGAGCCGAGTGTCGTGGTCGAAGCGGCGGCGGTGCCGGTGATGGAGAACTTGGGGGCGAGGGTTCGCCCGGTGTGCGTGGAGGATTCAGAAGTCCGGCAGTTGCGTAACAAGCAAGTCAAACTTGTGAAGGTGCGATGGGACAACTGCGGGCGAGACGAATTCTCTTGGGAGCGAGAGCAAGCGATGCGGGAGGATTTCCCGGAACTTTTCGCTCCAGGTATGCGTTGTGAAATTCCTGTTTAAATTCTGAAATTTCGAGGACGAAATTCTTTTAAGGGGGGTGGAGTTGTAACACCCCAAAAATCGTAGTTCCACGAGGTAGGCGGAGTGGTAGTGCTGCGCTCGGGAAAGGCTAGGAATTTCTTAGCAGCTCTTCGCGCACGACCATTTCTCCTCTTCGCGCACGACCAGTGATCGTGCGCAGTGATCGTGCGCTATCCGCCAGAATTCGGAGTTCTGTCTCGGATAGTGCGCACGACCAGTGTCTCCTTCGCGCACGACCAGTGATCGTGCGCAGTGATCGTGCGCTATCCGCCAGAATTCGGAGTTCTGTCTCGGATAGTGCGCACGACCAGTGTCTTCTTCGCGCACGACCAGTGACCGTGCGACTGTGATCGTGCGCCCTGTTTATTCTGTTCCGCGAAATCGTGCGGGGATGACGATCCGACCGATCAAATACTTTGGGCTTTGATCCGACGGCTGAGATAATCCGCTGGGGGGCTTTAGGGCTTGGATGAGGGGTTATTCCCTCATATTTCCAAGTCCTTTCTCTCTCTTAGGTTGGAGAAAGGAGAAGGGGGCAAGGAGGAAGAAGAGGGGAGATCCGCCATTGTTGGAGCTTCGGAGCTCCGATCGCCGATCCGAGACCGGCAACGCGTAGAGGGCGTCAAGGCGCTTCTTCTCCACCGTTTGGTTGCAAGCTTCTCATGGCTAGGAGGAGATCTCAAAAGGTAACGACGTTTCTCCTCCCGGTCTTTAGGATGCGTGTTTGGCATCGCCTCTTTCATGCATTTTTGGCACCGGATCCGTCGAGTGAGAGGGATCCGGGTCGCCTTGGTTCAAGAGAAACCACCGGGTTGATTGTGTCCGTCCCCGGCATGTTTTGCACTAGAGATCCGCTCCGTTAGCGGATTAGGCATTGTGGGTGAAGCCGGATTTATGGCCGTTGGTCCGATCCGGTGATGTTGATTTGCGCGCATGTTAGGGGTTTTGTTAGAAATCCGATTATGGCGAACTCGTCGTTGTGATGCCCATGTAGCTTCGTATGGTAACGAATGTTGGGTTAGGGCGGGGAATGAATGTGCGGATTATGGGGCTTGTGATGCCTTGTGTTGTGCGAAGGCGCGATTGGTCTTTGTGGTCGGCTGGCTATCCCGTGGAGACTGAGATTCACGTGTGGAGAGTGTCCCGGCAAGATTAGTCCCTTCGTTTGTTGACTGACGAGAATGTCTGTGCTACGGATTGCATCCGTTGACGGTCTCCAGGCGAGGCAATCGGTGGACGTTGTCCCGAGAGTAAGCCCAGGGCCTTGGGACGTTTTGATTAGCCAGAATTCTTGGAATCGGTCTTGGTGCGTTGTTGGCGGCCCGAGCGTGTGAGCTGTCAGACAAGCCCGTTGGCATGGAAGGCCTGGCGAGGTGAGTCTCAGCGAGAGCGCTTGGCCTTGGGTTTGATGCCCTTGTGGGGAAATGATGAGTACCCTCGTGTTGGTAATGTATGATGATGTGTTAGATTCACACGCATTAGGGCGCCTTGGGTGAAACCCCGGGCTTGCACTCATTCTGCATTGTTAGGCCCTTTTATTACCTGCTCAACCTAGAAACGTGGATGACGCTTGTGACACTCATGCCAGTATGTTTGTTGCTTTCCTTTATGTACATTTGCATACGAAGTGCTGACTTGCAGGGTGAAGTAGTTCCCCGGGGTCCGCTAGGACGGCCGGGAGGAGGGATGTTGTTACACCGCTTGTGGTCAGCCATAGCTGACCCTCGTTTTCCGCTCTTTGTGATTTGGTTGCAGGGCACGAATCGCAAGCTGGACCCAGCGCGCCGGCCAAAAGGGCCTAAAGCCTCATGAAGTGATTACCTGTTTTCCTGCATTACTTTCTTCGTGCTTTGTTATATCCGGCTTGCATGCCGAGGTAGTTTAGGAAAAAAAAAACCACCTTTCCCCTTTGGTTGGGATGTCTTTCTTTATGAAGTGTTGGATGTTTTGGACTGTGTTTTTGTAAGGCCTTAAGGCCAGTTGGACTCCTTTGTAGTGGACAATCTCTGTGGTTTAGTTTTTGTTTCCGCTGTGTTGTCTGAGTTATGAGTTGGGTAGTGATTATCATCTTTTAATACTAAAGCTGTGGCGGTTATATGTTGTGGGGTCCCGGCCGGACCCATATTATATGGTCATTGCAGGGGAGGTGTTACAAACTAAGCCTTCAGAAGGTGGTCATTCCCAGGGGGAGCCTTCTGGTCAGCAGGATGTGTATTCATCTCCTCCTCCAGACTCTTCAGCACAGCATCTAGCTCCTCCATCTCCAAGTCATCTTCCATCTCCAGGTCAGCAGCATGTCACTCCAGCAGAAGATTTACTTCCTCCTATTACATCAGATAATATTCCATCAGATCAGGTTCCTCCAGGATCAGAGATTCCTCCTCCTGATGTGAACACTGTAGTTGATGCTGAGCAGAACTCCAGTGATCATCATGCAGGTTCAGGTGCAGATTTTGAACTCCATCTTAATGATGCTGATGTTTCTGTTCCCAATTCTACTTCTTCCCCAGCAAATACTGAGGGGGAGCAAGAGTCCTATTTGGAAATGGATACAGAAACACAGGAACAGCCTGTAGTTCAAGTAGATGAGACTGTGAATCTGTTTTTTCTTCCAGAGAAAAGTACAGTTGTTCTTGAAGAAATTCCTGAACCAGTCCAGCCAGCTCCTATTCCTAGTTCTCTCTTTTCTGAATCTAGCTTGATTGGTCAAATTGAAATGTTACTCCAAAGGCAGAGTGCCAAGATAGATTTATCTTTCAAGGAAGTGCATGCCAGGATAACAGATATAGAGAAAGCTATGGATAGAAAGCTGAAAGCCTTCCAAGATAGTTCAGAAGAACTCAAGAGGATTGTCATTCAAGGAGGAAAAGCTATTGATCACACCATTGAGGGTGTTGGTAAAGTGTTAGAGCAGATTATTGAGGTCAGAAAGACTCAAGAATCTATGTATATTAAAGCTGATGAACACTGCTTCAAAATTGTTGATGAAGTAGGGTTGTTCAAAGAATCAGTTCTCCAAACTCTTCCTGTAGAAGTCAGAAAGGGGGAGGACAAGTTGATAGGTTCTATTGATGAGAATTTGTTTGCATTTCATAATCATATGAGTGAGAAGTTTGATCAACTGTCTCAGGGAGTCCAGAAGCAGGTAGCTGATGTCAAAGAATTCACTCAAAGATCTACCACTTGGCTTCACAGTGAGATCTTTCCAGATTTGGGCATTGACCCTGCTGTTCCCCCTCCTCAGTATGAGCCTCCTCAGTTCTCTCCAAGACAAGATGTGTCTTCTGATGTAGAAGTTGCTTCTTCTAAGCAAGGTTCAAGAAAAAGAAAATGTGGTGAAGGACCTTCTGCTAAGAGATCAGTTCCTGAATCTAGTTCAGCAGGCTATGGCAAAGCTGCTGCTACTGATCCTGTGAATTATCCAGAGATTTGGAGTCCTATTTCAAAGGCTATCATTCTTGATTCACTCAGATTAGTTGAAGAAGGTGGTATGCAAGTTCAAGACTATTACAGCTCTTCTGAATGGAAACTTTATCAAACCAGCAAGACCAAAAGGAGATTACATTACAGGATATATAAGTTCAATGATCCTCCAGCTCCTCCAAAGTACCATCCTAAACCTTTTGCATACTTCAAAAGACAGGAACAGAAAAGAAGAGACAATGCCAGAGGATGAAGTTCATCAAATTCTTTTGTCATATGCTTTTGTGAACATTAAATCATAAGACAATCTGAAATCTATATATAGTTTGGATTGTGATGTGATGATTATATTTCTTATATAGATTTAGTTTTTGATGCTCTTTCCTATCTGTCTCTATTTAATTCCTTGTATATCATATTGTGTATTATTTTGTTGCAATTCATCTTGGTAAGAAGGGTTCTGACTTCTACAAATAGGGGGAGATTGTTGGGTATTGTATCCACAATAACCTTGATTTGTAGAAAGTCAACTATGAACCAAGATTGAATTGCTTATGTATTTGATATGTTTCTCTAGTTTTGTCTTGCAGGTTCACATTGTAAAGTGTAAACCAATGTCAGGTCACAGTGGGTCAATGAGCACAGTCTCTTACAATGTAATTCTTCATTGTATGAGATATGGTGTTGACTCATATGTGATCTCTCTATTGGGATGCACTTCATGATCAAGACAAAGGAAGCTAAGGTCTTGGAGGTGTAGCTGTTCTCAGAGATAATTTAAAGAATTTGTTCCTTGTGTATTTCTCGAAAAGCTAAGTGTTTGTCTCGAGAAATATGAAGAGCTCTCGAAAAATCCCTTTGATTTTCTCGAGAAGTTCTTTTCAGCTTAAGTCTTCGAAGGAAATCCAAATTTCTCGAGAAGCCATCTTTATTTCTCGAGAAGTCTGTAGTTATCTCGGAAAATCCTTTGATTTTCTCGAGAAGTCTTCTTTGCTGATATTTTCCGAGAAAATCTTTCCTCTCGAGAAGTTGATTCGATTTCTCGAGAAGTTCTTGTTTCTTCCGAAAAGTTTATTTTATCTTATTTCTCGAGAAGTTCCATGTTCTCGAGAAATCCTCTTTTCTTTCTCGCGAAGCTCTGTCAATTTATTTGAAAGCCTTTTTCCGAGATCCAGCCGTGATTTCTCGAGAAGTCTCCTTTCTCTCGAGAAATCTGTTTCTCGTTCCTTCAATCTATTTTTGCCGACTTCTGTCTTCCGTCTGTTTGACGTGACTCCTTTTCTAGCTTAAGGCCTAAATATTTTAATTAGATCTTCTCCTATAAAAGGCTCTCTCTCTTAAGATTTATATATTAATTATTCTCTTGAGAATTGTTTATGACCAAAATTCTCTCCCGAATCGAAAAGAACGTGAAAAGCGCCGCTCGCCGTCGCCTACGATTGGAGATCGTTCTTCTCTTTGGAGTTGTCAATTTCTTTCAAGAAGGGTTCGATTGATCCATACTCAGGTTCTACAATCTCTATTGGATCGTTTCGGATTGCCAAAGACAGTTTTGAAGGATTGTTGTTCTTCCACATCGTTCTCAAAAGCCATTCAAGAAGAAGGAAGAAAACCCCTCTGTTATTCAGATTTGGTTTAGTATTGTTCAAACCCCTTTTCAATCTTTTGTAGGAGTTGTTTTCTCCGAGTTGTAGGAGTTGTCATCTTCGAGTTGTAGGAGAGGTTGTTCTCCGAGTTGTAGGAGAAGTTTTCTCCGAGTTGTAAGAGAGGTTCTCTCTGAGTTTGTAGGAGTTTGACTCCGAGACTGTAGGATCGTTCTTGATCCGAGATTTAGTGAAGTAGTCATTTCTAGCGGTGGTGCTAGATTGGCGAGGCCAGCAAGTGGAGTACCCAAGTACGGGGAACCACTATAAATTCCTGGTGTTATCTGTGGCTGTGATTAATTTTATGTGCTGTGCTTTACGTTTATTTTTAATTCCGCAAAAGACGTAGAGATCACCTATTCACCCCCCCCCCCCTCCTAGGTGATTTAGGTAGGAAACTAGATACTTCACTTATATTTATAAATATACTTATATATATAAATACTTATATATATATATAAGTATATATATGTATACATAAATATAAGTATATATATGTAGATATATAAAAAATATATATAAATATATATAAGTATATATATATTTATATATATATACATATATATTCTTATAGTATTAATATATATATATTTATGTATTTATATATATGTAAATATACTTATATATAAGTATATATATACTTATATATATTATATACATAAGTATATGCTTAAATATATAAGTTTAAATATATATATATTTATACTATATGTATATATATAAATATATATTTATACCACTATAAATATAATTATATATATATACTTATATTTATAGTAGTATAAATATAAGTATATATATATATATTTATATATATATGTATATATATACATATATATACTTATAAATATAAATATATATAAGTATATATATACCTATATACTTATGTATATATAAATAAATATAAATATATACCTATATATACTTATATATATACTTAATATATTTATATATATACATATATATATTTACTTATATATATATACTTATACTTATATACTATATAAATATATATATATATATATTTATACTATAATTATATATATAAGTATATTTACATATATATATATATATTTATATATATACATATATATATATATTAATGTATTTATATATATGTAAATATATTTATATATAAATATATATATACTTATACATACTTATATATTTGTATAAGTATATATATATTATATATATACTTATAAATATATATATGTATATTTATATATATTTATATATAAGAATATATATATATGTATATATATATGTATATATATATTTATTAATATATATATACTTATATTTATATACTTATAAATATATACTTATATTTATAGTTATATAAATATATATATTTATATATATACTTATAGTATAAATATATATATATATATAAGTATGTATAAATATATATATTTATATAAGTATATATAAGTATATTTATATAAGTATATATATATAGACTTATACTTATATATAAGTATATATATAAGTATATATATAAGTATATATATATTTATAAGTATATATATATATTTATACTTATATAAATATATATATACTTATATATAAGTATATATATATATACTTATATATACTTATAAATATATATATATATAAGTATATATATATATATATTTATATATATACTTATATTTAAGTATATTTATATTTATATATATAAGTATATATATTATACTTATATATATATAATTAAATATATATAAGTATTTATATTTGTTTGCCCAGAAAGCCCGCGACCTCCTCTAATTGTTCAATTTTCCCGGTCTCAGCGCTCTCAAATTAGGTGATCGCCCAGATCGTCAGATGACTCCTCAACCGAGATTTTCTAAGAATCCAGCGGTCAAGACAGTGCGAGATCGCCAGCTCAAGCGGTCTGGTCGTTTTTCTTATTTTTGTTATTTGTACCCCATTTCCCTGCCCCGGCTCTCCTGTACCCCGGGCAGCCCGTAGTTTTTAGTTCTGCCCGTTTGGGCAGCCCCCTCGTCTATAAATAGAGGGGTAGGGGTACCAGAAAAGCACCTTTGGCTCGGAGGCTCCAGCTTACAACCTGTGTAAGCGGTCTCATTTCTTCGTGATCGCCTTTTCGTGATCGTTTTCCCTTTTTTCCAGCATCTTCTGTCTTAGTAACCTGCACTTCGCAGTTTTCTCCCATCCCCTTTAGTGTGAATTTTGGAGGTACCATTTTTGGCACCAACAGAACGAACACGCGACCTTCAGATTCGAAGTGTCAGGTGAAATCCATAGACTTTCATGATGGCTGATCGCCGTAGAGGTCGTCCCCTGCGATCTCCCAGCGTTCCCCCTTTCGATCACAACCCGTTAGAAGCGCTTAAGCGCCGCTTCGAGCTTCGTGTTGAACAAGCTCTCCGTGAGGCCGCCCGAGCTAGGCAGGATGCCACCTCTGTTCAGCAGGAGATCACGCGGTCTTAGCAGGAGGCCGCTCGAGATCGGCAAGAAGTCGTCCGGGCTCAGCAGGAGTCTGCGAAGCAGATTGAGGCTATGAACCAGGTTCTAGCCGCGATCTCCCAGAAGATCCTTCCTCAATCCTCTCAGGTCGCCACTCCATACCGCATGGAAGGCGATCACCCGAGCGATCATCCCGTCTTCCAGCCCGCAGCTCCTCAGCGATCTCAGCATGAGGAGTTCGCCGCCCGTCGCAATTCTTTCCGAGCTGCAGCCTAGGGGCCTCCGGCCCAAACCCTGAATTTTGAAGAAGGGTTTGCTTACCCTCAAGATCCTCCTGCCTCTTTTCTTCCTCCTCCAGGACCTTCTGTTTTTTGGGAGCCTTCCCCCTTTACCGATGAGATTCGTCGGGATCCAATTCCTCATGGATTCAGAGAACCTCGCCTTCTAGTGTACACAGGAGAAACCGACCCAATGTGTCATCTTCAAGCCTTCGAATCTGATGTTGCCCTCAGGACCATTTCAGATGGGGTAAGGTGCAAGCTGATGGTCACCTCCTTTGATGGGTCAGCCATGGAATGGTTCTATAAGCTACCTTGTCAATCTATCTCGAGCTTTGCTGCCCTAAGGCAATAGCTGCTTCTAAGATTTGCCACTGCGAAGAAAAGGAAGAGTGGTCTTGCGACCCTCTTCAAGATTAAGCAAGGCGACAACGAAACTGCGGCGCATTTCGTTGACCGTTTTCAGAAAGAGATCTTGGGAGTTAGGGATATGGATCCCGAGCTCTATATGGTGGCTTTGATCAGTGGCCTGCAGGAGGGTCCTCTGAAGTTCAAGGTCACAACCAAGGAGCCTAGCTCCTATCAGGAGCTGATCAGCATTTCCAATCGCTACATAGAAGGGGAGATCAACAACCCCACCTATGTGAGCAATTTGACAAACAGGGTCACTCAGAAAGGCTCTGCGGGATTTTATCCGGCTCCGTCTTCCTCAAAACCTCGACCAGAACTCCCACCTCCAGCTCCGAGAGGTAAGAATTATCGCAACAGCCGCTTCAATCGAGGTAACCATTCTTTCCCACCTCAAGGTTCATTTCTTCAAACCCCTGCTACCCCTGCTCCGCAAGTCACCCCAGTCCACCAGATCCAGTACGCCCAACCTCCTCTTCTGCCCATTCCTTCGTTCTACAATGAATCCCAAGAGTCTTTTACAGACTTTGGTGTTTCTATGAGTGAAGTGCTCCAAATCCTTCAAAAGCAACCCTTTTTCAAGAAGCCAGCTCCGCTAAACTCGGATCCAAAGACCAGAAATCCTACTCTCTACTGTGAGTACCACAAAGATAGAGGACATTTGACAGAGGATTGTAGAGCTCTCCGCCTATTCTTAGAGAAGCTTCTGAAGGAGGATAAGCTTCGAGATCTCATCCAGAAGAATGATTCTACCAAAGCCTCAACCTCCAAGGCTAAGGAAGTAGCGGAAGTCCATTGGGAATGCGAAGAAGTGGACGATATTGGCCATCTCGGCAATATCGGCTTTCCCAATGAATGTGTAGATGATGATGACGAAGGCGCCTTGGGCAATCTCTTCTGCATCCACGGAGGTGCAGGTCCGGAATCTTCAAGGAAGGCGAGTCTGAAAAGGGTTTATCAATCAGAGGTTGCTGCCACCTCTTCAGCCCCGGTCCGGGGAACGGTCACTTTCGGTGACGAAGACCTTCCTCAGACCACGAATCCTTTTGACGACGCGGTCGTCATCAAAGCTATAATTGAAAATTATACAGTAGAGAAGATTCTGATTGACACGGGAAGTTCAGTCAATGTGCTCTTCAAACCCGCCTTCGAGGCGTTGAAGACAGGTAAAACCCTCCTTTCAACTGAAGGCCCCCTTTACGGTTTTTCAGGAGAGAAGAAAGAGGTAGAAGGGCTCGTCACTCTTTCTGTGATTCTGGGAGGGATAGTGAAGCTGGTCAAATTTATAGTCGTTGATGCTCCCAGTAGCTACAACGCCATCTTTGGAAGACCCTTCTTGAATGCCTATCAAGCCATCGTCTCCACCTACCATCAAGCGGTGAAGTTCGCCTTGAACGGCAAACAACACCGAATCAGGAGCGACCCAAGGAGAGCTAGGGAATGTTACGTAAAGACGGTCAACACGATTGTATCCTCTCCTCCCCAAGAAATCATGATGGCTGAATCAATCGAAGCTCCTGAACAAGTCCAAGCTGCAGAGGAAGTTGAGGAGGATATAAGAGATGGAGTTCGCTTGGAACCTGCCCAAGCAACTCAAGATGTTCAGATCAGTGAGGAAGATGAGAGCAGAAGCCTCTCCATCAACGCTGAATTGTCTGAAGCTGACAAGGGTCAACTCATATCTTGCCTTCTGCAAAATCTAGATATCTTCGCTTGGTCGGCAGATGACATGCCCAGAGTGGACCCGGATGTTGCTTGCCATCATCTCAATCTTGACCCAAACTTCATCCCGATCCAGCAGAAGAAGAGGTCTGTTGCAACTACTCTAGCACAGCCTATCCGTGAAGAGGTAGAGAAGCTCCTGAAGGCAAAGTTTGTCCAACCAATCCAATACCCAGAATGGGTGTCAAACGTTGTAATGGTAAAAAAGTCGGGTGGAAAGTGGAGGATGTGTGTCGACTTTACTAAACTCAATAAAGCTTGTCCCAAGGATTGCTACCCCTTGCCTCGGATAGATTCTTTGGTAGATTCTGCGGTAGGTTATTCTTTTATGAGTTTTTTAGATGCTTTTTCAGGTTACCATCAAATCAGAATGCATAAACCAGATATACCTCATACTTCATTTATCACAAATGATGGTTGCTTCTGTTATCTCATAATGCCTTTCGGGCTAAAGAATGCTGGAGCAACCTATCAGAAAATGATGGATACAGTGTTCAGAAGTCAAAAAGGAAGAAACCTTGAAGTATACGTTGATGACCTCTTGGTAAAAAGTATACTGTTCTCTTCTCATCTTAGAGACCTCTCGGAAACTTTTGCAACCCTTCGAACTTTTAATATGAGGTTGAATCCGTTGAAGTGTGTTTTCGGGGCAAGTAAAGGAAAATTCCTGGGTCACCTCCTTACTCCAGAAGGGTTGGAACCCAATCCTGACAAAGTGAAAGCTACTCTGGAAATGCCACCTCCCAAGTCCCCAAAAGAAATTCAGCAGCTGGGAGGGAGGATGGCAGGCTTAAGTCGCTTTATCTCCCGTTCAGGAGATAAGAGTGCACCTTTCTTTAAAACCCTCCGGGGAAGGAGTAGGTTCGAGTGGACAAAGGAATGTGATGATGCTTTCACTCAGCTGAAGAAGCAATTGACATCAACTCCTTTGCTCCAAAGCCCGCGAGAGGGAGAAAATCTTTTCCTATATATGGGAGTCGGAGTTGATGCCATAAGCTCTGTTTTGGTCCGAGAGGAGAAAAAGAAGCAATTCCCAGTCTATTACGTAAGTCGAATCCTGAAGAATGCAGAGACTCGTTATCCTATCCTCGAAAAGTTGGCTTTAATGCTTATAACTTCAGCAAGAAGATTAAGACCGTATTTCCAAGCTCACTCGATTCTAGTCGTTACTGATCTTCCATTAAAGAGTGTCTTGGAGAAGCCAGAGCATTCAGGCAGGTTGGCAAAGTGGGCAATAGAGCTCGGTGAGTTTGACATATCCTATGTTCCAAGGATGGCAATCAAAGCTCAAGTCTTAGCAGACTTCATGGTGGATGCCAAAGAAGTTGAGTCGCAAAAGGGGGTCAGAGTGCCCCTTGCCTGGAAAATCTTCGTGGATGGAGCTTCAGGGAAAAATTCTTCCGGAGCAGGAGTTATCTTAATCAACCCAAATGGAGTAAGGCTGGATCAAGCGCTGAAGTTCTATTTCCAAGTAACAAACAATCAGGCGGAATATGAGGCTTTGCTAACCGGTCTCAAGTTTGCTAGGGAGCTGGGAATTGATGATGTCGAAGTTTTCACAGATTCTTTGGTGATAGCTTCTCAAGTAAATGGGACTTTTGAAACTAGAGATAGTATTTTAAAGCGGTATCTAACTCTGGTAAAAATCGAGGTAGGGAAGTTCAAAAGCTTTACCATCGACCATATTCAAAGAGGTGAGAACGTGGAAGCAGATGAGTTGGCAAAATTTGGACTTCTCTCAGGAGGATTGACTTCGGAATTGTTTCGCCTGGCAATTGAAGAAGGAGAGGTCATGGAGATTGATCAGCGCCCGTCTTGGATGGACCCATTTATTCTATATCTCTCAACTGGAGAGCTACATTCATCAATAAAGGATAGAAAAAGGTTTAAACGAAAAGCGGCTAACTATTATCTTGTTGCAGGAGTGCTTTATAGAAGAACTTTCCTTTTGCCATTGGCACGGTGTGTTTCGGAGGAGGAGATTCCAGCGGTCCTTCAGGAGGTCCATTCTGGAGAATGTGGAAGTCACTATGGAGCTAGAACTTTGGAAAAAAGAATTCTAAGGCAAGGCTATTTTTGGCCTCAAATGAGGAAAGATGCGGAAAAATTTGCTAAGAAATGTGTAAAGTGCCAGAAGTTTGCTCCTCTCCAAAATCAGCCGGCTCAACAACTCAAGTCGATAACAACTCCATGGCCATTTGCAGTTTGGGGAATGGATTTGATTGGGCCTTTCCCTATGGCAAGTGGGCAATGCCGATATATTATAGTCATGATTGACTATTTCAGCAAATGGATAGAGGCAAAGGCATTGGCCAAAATCACGACTCAAGCCGTGAAAAATTTTATTTGGGGAGAGATAATATGTCAGCACGGAATCCCAATGGCAATCATCACGGATAACGGTTCCCAGTTCAACAATTCAATTCTTATTAATTTCTGTAAGCAAATTGGCGTTGAGCTACGTTTCGCTTCCGTGCATCATCCAAGAAGCAATGGGCAGGTAGAGGCCGCCAACAAGCTCATCATAAATCTCTTGAAAAAGAAGGTAGAAAATGTCAGGGGCAACTGGGCAGAACAACTACCTTCCGTCTTATGGGCCTTGAGGACAACTCCAAGTTCTGCTACTGGGGAGACTCCATTCAAATTATCACACGGTTTCGAAGCCCTTATTCCGGTGGAATTTGAAGTAAAAAGCCCAAGAGTCTTATTAGCACAACAGAATCAAATTGACTGGATGGAAGGAAATGATGAGGAGCTAAAATGCAGCCCTGATTTAATTGAAGAGTTGAGAGATACCGCAATCATCAGGCAAGAAGAGGTGAAGAGAAGAATGGCGAGGCTATTCAACAAAAATGTAAGAACCAAAGAGTTCACTGTTGGAGATCTAGTCCTGAAGAAAATAGATACAGCAGCGAGAGCTAGTTCAGTTGGAAAGCTTAACCCAAACTGGGCGGGGCCTTTTGTGGTGAAGAGCGTGCTTACAAATGGCTCTTACCATCTCCAAACTTATGAAGGAAAAGAATTGTCTCATTCATGGAGCGGAGATGATCTCAAACTCTTCTTTTCTTAAATGTTCGTATCCAATTCACTCATTCTTTTTCTCACTTTTCTTCTCTCAAATATCACACAGGTTTTATCAAAGCATTCGCAACATAAGTGATGGGTGACAAGTTTTCAGAATATTATTTTTTGAAAAGCCAAAAACCTGTCAAGTGAGACATCGACGGATCCTACTATCTTCCCCCTCGACTTGTTAGCTCGACGTGTAATTCTGCCGGGACCACAGATGTCGGGGAGATTTCGAATCTGTGTAGTAGTAGCTCGCCAAGCTTGAGCGGTGGAAGTTTAGGATACCGGGTCCTTGCTGACATCTGGCACACCTCAGCATTTCAAGGGGGTCTAGGTGGCTGGCTCAGCTCTGTCATGCATCAGGAAGGACATTGTTACGATCTTAATGATCTTTCAGGGAAAGCAATGTCGGTGTAGCCTCCGCGGCATGACCACACCTGCCCTACCGATCATTTTGGTCCGTAACTCTCGAATACTCGTTGAAGCGTGGTTAGGTAAGGGGCGGTCAGAAACATCCATGACCGTCGCCTGAACCTTAGATTGGCATGTTCGCAGTAAACTCGGTAATCCTTTAAAAAAAAGGGCAATGTCGGTATAGCCTCCGCGGCATGACCACACCATCCTTTTGGATCATTTTTGAGATCCCTTTTTCCTATCTTCTCACTACAAAAAGAAAATCTTATTCATCCCTTTGTACTGGGATCGGGCGGTCAGCAATTTATGAGACCGCATGTTCTTCTCTCCAACTTTCTCCAAAGAGCGATTTGAGTCATTTACGATCGCCGGATATAACTTTTTCAGGATAATTGAGGTCGCTATTCAGAAATATCTTATGCCAGCTTGATAGAGATCGGCCCGATCCCGGAAAACTTGAGATTCCAATACTTTCTACTATTCAAAGCTATATGGAATGATCATGATACTCTGTTCCTCATCAAGTGAAAATTGGGTTTTTCTTCAAAAGGGGGCAGTCTGAACATAATGTGATCGCTGAACTGGAGATCTATGAAGAGCTATCATTTTCCTTAATATTGGTCATCAAGGGGTCATCAAACGGGTTTCCTGAAAGTCATTTGGGAGCCGATCACCCGGAGTATAATGAGTTCAAATCATCTTCAAGTTATAGTTTCCTTATATTGCGACCTGTGTAATATGAGACCGCATGACTATTGCGAATAAGTTGGTTATTTTCTGATCACGGTTAAGTTGCTGAATGTCTTTCAATGATCTGATCTTCTCGAGATCGCAGAGTGATTTTGTTTATACAAAGTATGTCTTTCCTTCAAGGTCTTTTGTTTTTTCCAAGAGATCGCCACCTGAAATTCTTTAACGATGATATAAAATTGTAACAAGCCTAAGGCATTGAGATCGAATGCCGAGTTTAAACTCAGAAGAACAAATATATGCATCAAAAACAAACTCATCCACTTAGACAACATAACAGAATCTAATTTTTATATATATTCTGAAATTTCAATTACAACGAGACCGCTCGGTCTCCGAAAGGGAAAAAGGGAAGTTCATACAATTCACTCTCTCTTTGATCTCTTAGAAGACCGCTCACTTGAAGAGGAAGAATCAGTTTCTGCAGAAGATTCTTCTAAGCTGTTCCCTGGAATTCTAGATCCAGAGCTTGAGCTTGAACCAGAATCCAGACCCAGGGTATAGCGGCTTCCGCTTTCTTCATCTTCGATCACGACATCTTCATCTTGACCAGCGGTCTCATCGGCAACATCCGCGGTCTCTTCAGCAGTTGCAGATTGCTCTTCAATCCTCTGTGTCGCGTCAGGGAAGAGATCGGCAAACGTAACATCCTTATATTATTCAGTAAATCCACCTCGGCCTCGAACCTCGTTCAGCACCTGGTCGACGGTCTCTTTAATGTGATGCATCATAGCCCTCTAAAAAGCTGGATTTTCAGGGTCATAAGCTGCTTTTTCAGATTGCTGCAAAAAAGAGATATATGTTAGACCGCGCGATCATAGGTAACGCGTTCGTAAGATATAAGTAAAAATTCTCACTTTTCTTTCTTCTTGCAAGGCGGTTATTTCATCCAGAGCGCTGCGAAGAGACCGCCCCATATGGTGATTTAAGATTGTACTTCTAGCGGTCACTTGGGCACAGAGGTCGGGGAGCGCATCGGTCTCTATATTCAGTATTTCATTTGTATTCTTTCTCCCATACAGAGCCGAAGTGACCGCATATGCGTGACGGGTCACCTTTCCGCTCCACAGGGGCAGATCAGTGGACACCTTCACAGACTTTCCTTTGGCCGCCCATTTGAGGAGGGGTTTTCCTTTGATATCCTTCATTCTTCTTTTGAAACCGATCAAAGGGAAATCTCGCTCGACGGTCTCAGAGGTAGTGCCGAACACGTCGGCTTCACGCTTCAACCTCCTCTCCCTCTGAGTGAGAACTTCTGCTGCTGGGAGATGGGATCTTGTGCAGGGACCGCGAAAGTCGCTAAAAGTAAAAAAAAAGTTAGAAAAAACATCCAAGACAAAAGGAAATTGTTCGAGACCGCAAGAAAAAATTTTTACTTTCAGCCGGGATGATCTCGGCGATCTCGGGCCAGATCGCTAGATAGTGAACAAGATCGATCCTCTTGCCCGCCAAGAAAGCCAAAATTTCCAGCTCCTCTTCTGAGACCGCTTTTATCTTCTTAAAGATGTTGTCAGGTCGCGGAGAGGGTGAGCTTTTGAGACCGCCAAGGTCACCTTCGAAAATAAGAAATCTCTCTGTCCAGAAAGAGATTTTATTGGAAAGATTCAAGATCTTGATCCCTTCAGCTAAAAAGTACATCAGTCCTTTAAACTCTTCTTTCTTCTTGCCTTCCTTTAGAACTTTTGCAGTAAAGGTTGCGCGGAACAGGTTCATCGTAAATGTCACCTTTTCCGATCTCAAATAATTAATAATGACATTAATCAGACCGATCGAGTTTGGAGGTAACTGAGCGAGCACAAAGCCATAATACCCCAAGATCTCTAGCCATTCCCAAGGGAGTGGAATTCTCAACCCTTGGTTGAAGTGATCGACAGGGATGACAAACTTTCTCTCCTCTCCGAAGTTCAGCCTTTCATGATCAGCTGGCGGTCTTACAACTATTTGTGTCTGAATCATGTGCTTCTTAATGAAATCAATATACTCGTCCTTTGATAAGTGGCTTTTCTTGTGATCGGCGTTCAGGAAAATGTTAGCAGAAGAGGCACTAGCGGACACCATTTCGCGCGATCGCTGAGATCGGTGCTTAGGGCGCATTCAAGAAAGCATAAAACAAGGGTCACGAAGATAGCTATTTATAGAAGACGAAGGGTCATTTCGTAATCATTACATCTTGAAGACCGCCCAGCAAAACATATTCAGACCGCTCGACCTATGCAAAGTTATATGAAAGCATACTATGGTTGGCGATCTCAATCAATAAAAACACAGCAGCAATACAAGCAGCCCAGGCATAAAGAGATCGAAACTTAACAAATGAAGACCGCACAAAACATTAAAATTAAAACAGCCACAAATATATGGAAAAATAACAGTAAAATTTTACAAAACATATTGTTTAAATCCAGAGACCGCTCGGTCTCAAGTTAAATGTTCATCTCCTAGGAGGCCTGTTTCTCCCTACATGAGCTGCGACATCTTGCATGTCGTTCACTGCGGCCATAACCGACACCAGGCTGTGATTGGCCAGCATTACAGACTGGTGGATTTTCGACATTTCCTTGTCCACCTGCTCCATGGGGATCAGTACAATTTCAGGTTGCGGTCTCTCCACTGGATGATCGCTGGAGGTACCCGGTCGCATCAGCATATTTCCATGACCGCTCCTCAGCCTCTCATTCTCCGGGGACAGCGCCGCAGCCTTCCCCCTATAGTATTCAGCCTCCCTTTCAGCCTTCTTAAGAGCTCGTGCGATCTCGGCAACCCTCAGATCGCATTCTTCACGAATCCTCTTCTCATTGGAATGCAATTTTTCTTCAAGATCGCGGATCTGATCGTTCTGAGTCCGCTCCCTCATCAGCATAGAACGAACGTCCTCAAACATGGGGTTAAGGATGTTGGTTAGCTGAGGGGAGATCTCGATGTGCTGAGGAAGTTCTCCCTCCTCGATCTCAGCATTTTTGTTATCTGCGGTCATAAGAGATGGGTTATTTCAATCATGAGCATACGATCAGATAAGCTATTTAAATAAAGAAAGAGTACTTGGAAAGAAGTCGAGACCGCAGTCACGTAAAGCTCTTCTGATATCTTTAGTGACCGCGGGACCTGCGTTCAGAGAAAGATGATCTGATCCCCTTAAGCGCTCCAGATCCATTCTTTCCAAATCTCTTTTCTGTGTTTTTTCTCCCTCTTTTCTTCTCCTTTTTAATTCTTCGTTACTTAAGAGGATATCGTCGGTCTCAATAAAAACGATCTCGTGTTTTCTTTCAGGAGAAGCAAAATGAACTGTAGGTAATGGAAGGAACTCAGCTGACTGGAGAATCATTTTATTCTTACCAGCTAGCGAAATCGAGATCGCCGCCGCACGATCTGCTGCAGCCTTGTTCGAACGATCCCCCTGAAGAGAATCATCCAGGAGACCGCTAGAAAGTGCAGCTTTCTCCTTAGCGATCTGCAGCTTCTTCGCGATCTCCTCACCGTTTTTGTCCGAAGTCTGCAAGACCTCAACCTTTTTCCTCTCTTCAGCGACCAGGGCCGCCTTTTCCTCAGCGACCCTGGCCGCTTCTTTCTTCCTCTCCTCAGCGATCAGAGCCGCTCTCTCCTCAGCAACTCTGACCGCCTCTTTCTTCTTCTCTTCCTCGATGGCCTTAGCCGCCTCTCTCCTCTTCTCCTCTTCCTCTCTTTCCTTTTTCTCTTTCTTCTCCTTGTCTTTCTTCTTCTCCTCATCCTCCCTCTTTTTCTTCTCCTTCTTCTCCATCTTTTCTTTCTTATCTTTTTCTTCTTTCTCCTTTTCTTTCTCCTCTTTTTCCCTCTGTTCCTCTACCTCTTTTTCTTCCCTCCTCTTCACCATTTCTTCCATTTCCATCTTTTTCCTTTCTTCCTCCTTTGCCTTGATCGCTGCATCGACGATCTCCTTCTCCCTATCCGCGATCTCCTCATCAACGGCGGCATTTCTGAGAGCTGAAGCCTCTAAGGGATCCAACACCTGCAATGATGAAAAAGATGAATTATTAGAAGAAACCTCATCAAGGTAGGCGATTAATCCAGAATCATCCTCTCTTGGTAAGGTTGAGACCGCGGGAAGGAAGGGGAGATCGCCCTTAGCATTCACCTTCTGAAACTCAGCGGAGTCTTCCAGGTCGATGGATTCAGAAAATTTAGTCGCCTCCATGGCGGTCACATCTTTTCCTTCCTCATTTCTTCTGCTCCTTTTATCAGTCAAACTAGATGGACTTGAATTTTTTCTCTTCTTGCCCTTTGCAGCGATCTCCTAGTCAGCGATCTTCTGCCTCAAGGATTCGGCCTCAGCTCTCTTCTGACGCAGCCCAGCCAGAATGACCTCGGTAGAGGCGGTCTCAGGAAGTTTGGAAGATGTTTGATCCAGTGCCTCCAGGGATTTCTGACAATTAAAAGAAATGGAAAAGTCAAGCAATTTCCATACAGGATTTGAAGAAGTATTAGACGGATCAGAAGCAACAGAGACCGGCACAATCGAGCCCTCAGGAAGCTCAGTTTTCTTTAACGGAGATCGGGCGGTCTCCTTTGAAGTGTTCACTTTTGTTAAGATTTTTGGCACTTTCTTTCCTTTCTTCGAGCTAACACTCTCTTTCTTCCCAGGAGAGTTCGATTTCGGCGGAAAAGTCTTTAAGAGATCGAGCATAGTCATCTTTGCAAGAAGATCGAACCTGCCTGATTATCAAAGACCGCTCAAAGATTGGAATATCTCAATGCCTTGCAGAATGAAGTTTTCAGCCGGTATTTATAGACCAAGCCGCATTAATGATGGTCGCGGTCTCAGCGGTCAAAGCTTACATTTTCGAAGTTCCAGGTGCAACTTAAAAATGTGCGGGGATTATGTTTGCCCAGAAAGCCCGCGACCTCCTCTCATTGTTCAATTTTCCCGGTCTCAGCGGTCTCAAATTAGGTGATCGCCCAGATCGTCAGATGACTCCTCAATCGAGATTTTCTAAGTACCCAGCGGTCAAGACAGTGCGAGATCGCCAGCTCAAGCTGTCTGGTCATTTTTCTTATTTTTGTTATTTGTACCCCATTTCCCTGCCCCGGCTCTCCTGTACCCTGGGCAGCCCATAGTTTCAGTTCTGCCCGTTTGGGCAGCCCCCTCGTCTATAAATAGAGGGGTAGGGGTACCAGAAAAGCACCTTTGGCTCGGAGGCTCCAGCTTACAACCTGTGTAAGCGGTCTCATTTCTTCGTGATCGCCTTTTCGTGATCGTTTTCCCTTTTTTCCAGCATCTTCTGTCTTAGTAACCTGCACTTCGCAGTTTTCTCCCATCCCCTTAAGTATATACATAAGTATATACTTATATATATAAGTATATATATATATTTACGTATAAATATATATATATATATACTTATATATATTTATAAGTATATACATATATATGTATATATATGTATATATATGTATATTTATTAATATATAAATACATAAGTATATATATAAATATATATATATATATATACATATATATACTTATATATATAAATATATATATACTTATATATATATACTAATACTTATATACTATATAAATATATATATATATATTTAAAGTTGTTTGATCGGACGGTCCAGATGAGCTCCTTGGTGTGCTTACAAATATGTATATTGGTTTATATAATAAAGATATACATATATATACATATATATTTACAAATATAAATATATATTTATATATATAAGTATATATATACTTATAAATATATATTTATATATATATATTTATACTATATAAATATACATATATATACTTATATTTATGTATACATATATATACTTATATATATATATATTTATATGTATATATATACTTATATATATAAGTATAAATATAAATATATTTATACTATAAGTATATATATAAAGTATATATATTCTTATAGTATAAATATATATACTTTATATATATTAAGTGTATATAAATATATATATATATATATATATACTTATATATATATACTTATATATATATAAGTATATATACTTATAAATATATATATATATATATATATATATATTTATACTATAAGTATATATATAAGTTTATATAAGTATATGTATATTTATAAGTATAAATATATATATTTATATATACATAGTATATAAGTATATATATAAATACTACTATATATATATTTATATACTTATATATATATATTTATCTATATTCTTATATATATATATTTATAAGTATATATATATTTTATAAGTATATATATATTTATATATATTTATTTATACATAAGTATATACTTATATATATATATAAATATATATGTATATATATATGAATATATAGTGTATATATATAAGTATATGTATAATTATATATATATATACTTATAAAAATATATATATTTATATATCTTTATAAGTATATATATATACTTAAGAATATATATATACATAAATATAAGTATATATATACATAAGTACATACTTATGTATATATATATTTATATACTATATATATTTATACTTATATATATAGGTATAAGTATATATATGTATATATATATATATATTTATATACATTCTCATATATATTAGTATAAATATATAAATATAAGTATAAATATATATATATATATATATATATATATATAAATAAATATATATACATATAATATATAAGTATATAAATTTATATTTATATATATATATGTATATACTTATACTTATACTTATATATATATACTTATAAATATATATGTATATATATGTATATATATGTATATATATATATACTTATAAATATATATATGTATATATACATATTTATGTATTTATATATATGTAAATATAAATATATATACTTATAAATATATATTAAAATATATGTATATACATATATATTCTTATAAATACATAATTATATAAGTATATACTTATAGTATAAATATATATAAATTTATACTTATATATATAAGTATATACTTATGTATATATATATATATTTATATAATTATAAATATATAAAAAAGTATATATATTCATATATACATAAGTATATACTTATATATTTATGTATTTATAAGTATATATATGTATATATATTTATTTATATATATATTTATAAGTATATATATATATTTATAAGTATATATATTTATATTTACATATATATAAATACATAAATATGTATATATGTATATATATAAATATATATATATATATATTTATAAGTATATATATATATACTTATATATAAGTATATATATATACTTATATATATATATATATAAGTATATATATATTTATATATACATAAGTATATACTTATATATATAAGTATATATAAGTATAAATATATATATATATTTATACTATAAGTATATACTTATATATTTCTTACCTCATACTCTCCCAACCCGCCAAAATCTTCGTTTTCTACCTCTCTCTCTGCATCAATGGCGCCAAACCCTGCTCAATCTGCTCTCCTCAAAATAATCAATGACGCTCTGGAACAACTTCTGAATGACTTCCAGACACGTCTGACCACCTTCTCCAATGAGTGCGCCGACATGCTCTCCACCTGTGAAGCCAAATTGGCCAACCTCTCTGCCTCTCTTCCTGAGCTTCATGTTGATCTTCAAGAACAACCTCTGTAGCCAAAGGGGTTTACATCCTTTCTGAAGGATATAAACCAGGGGGAGAGTTGCTCCAGAAACCCCCTATCCAGGTTTTTCTTAAAACTCAGGGCTAATTCTTCTCCAATCTCTAAATTATTTCTTTAAGTATTAAACCAACTTCATTTTCTCTTTTACCTTAGGCTCAAATCTTCTCCAATCATTCTGATTACACCTTCAACAAACACCTTGGTGAATCCTCCTCCTATCAGACAGAAGGAGATCATGATGTGGATTCAGCATTCAGAATAGATGCCTCATATGTCAGGGGGAGATTATTGTAGTACATAATATAGAAGTCCAGGGGGAGGAAGAAACAGCTTTTTCTGATGACCTAAAAGAGCAAGTCTGGATTGAGGCACCCTTGTGTGAGGAAGAATATCAGCATCATTCTCCTGGCTTCTCTACTAGCTACATCAAACTCAAGACATAAATATGAAGGAGGTCGATAGAGAAATATTGATTATGGAAACTCTAAATCTCTTTCTAATTCTCTGTCTACTAATTGATTATTCTCCTTTAGCAATATCTTTTAAGCAGAGCTATAAATAAGAAGGAGGTCGACAGAGAATAAGAAGAAGTGATCCACCATATACATTTGAAAAAGAGGAAGTGCTCCCAAGTGAAGAGTGAGAAAATTGAGAAAAGAGATAGTGTGCTGCAGCAAAGAAAAATCCTTCATCTTCTCAAGCCATTTTAATGCAAATTCTGAAAGCTCTCACAAAAGAGAGAAAAACTTACAATCTCCTTCTCACTATAGAAGAGAGATCATATTCATTATACTTGTGCTTCTAAATCTTCTTGCTAGGAAGAAGATTCTTTCTTACATATATTGTCTTTTGTTCTTCTACTTGTTCTACTTCTTCTTCTCTTTCTTATTTCATTTTCTAATTATGTAAAAGCGTTTTTAGAATCTCTCTTCAAAAAATTCAGTTGTAGTGGTTCTAAGAGTCTCCTTATCAAAAGACTCAGTCTGGTTCTAAGAGTCTCCTTATCAAAAGACTCAGTGCAAGTTAGTGAATTCCTACCAAAGGGGGTAGAAGAGTGGACTACCCAAAGTTTGGGGAACCACTATATTTCTTTGTGTTGTGCTGTGATTTTCTTCTTGCTATTTTTCTTCTTTACTTGCTTAATTCTTGTTGGTTTGTGGGAAGTATACATATATATACATATAAATATATATATATATATTTATATATATTCTTTTATACATATAAGTATATATATATTTAAATATATGTATTAGTATATATATATATATATAAATACATAAGTATATATATACTTATATTAATATATATATTTAAATATATATATTTATATATACATAAGTATATACTAATATTTATAGTAGTATAAATATATATTTATATATATACTAATAGTATAAATATATATATATATGTATGTAAATATATATAAATATACTTATATATATACTTATATATACATAAGTATATACTTATATATATTTATATATATACTAATATATAAGTATATATTTATATATTTATAAGTATATAAATATAAGTATAAATATATATATGTATATATATATAAATATATATACATATAATATATAAGTATATATATTTATATTTATATTTATATATATATGTATATACTTATACTTATATATATATATACTTATAAATATATATGTATATATATATACTTATAAATATATATATGTATATATACATATTTGTGTATTTATATATATGTAAATATAAATATATATACTTATAAATATATATATATTAAAATATATATATATACATATATATTCTTATAAATACATAAATATATAAGTATATACTTATAGTATAAATATATATAAATTTATACTTATATATATAAGTATATACTTATGTATATATATATATTTATATACTTATAAATATATAAAAAATATATATATTCATATATACATAAGTATATACTTATATATTTATGTATTTATAAGTATATATATGTATATATATATATATTTATATATATATTTATAAGTATATATATTTATATTTACATATATATAAATACATAAATATGTATATATGTATATATATAAATATATAAATATATATATTTATAAGTATATATATATATACTTATATATAAGTATATATATATACTTATATATATAAGTATATATATATTTTTTTTATATACATAAGTATATACTTATATATATAAGTATATATAAGTATAAATATATATATATATTTATACTATAAGTATATACTTATATATTTATGTATTTATAAGTATATATATGTATATATATATATATTTATAAGTATATATATATATATATTTATAAGTATATATATTTATATTTACATATATATAAATACATATATATATATATTTATAAGTATATATATATACTTATATATAAGTATATATATATAAGCATATATATATTTATATACATAAGTATATACTTATATATATGTAAGTATAAATATATATATATATATATTTATAAGTATATAAGTATATATATATAAGGATATATATATATATATAATGTATATACTTATATATATAAGTATAAATATATATATATATATATATTTATACTATGAGTATATATATATATAAATATATATTTTTATATTTATAAATATAAATAAGTATATATATAAATATATATTTAAATATATATATATATATTTAAGTATATATACATATATATATATATATTTATGAATATATATATATATATATTTTTTCTATATATTCATGAGTATATACTTATATATAAAAGTATAAATATATATATATATACTTATAGTATAAATATATATATTTATAAGTATAAATATATTTATATTTATACTTTTATATATAAGTCTATACTTATGTATATATATATACTTATAAATATATATATATTTTATAAGTATATATATACTTATATTTATATATAAGTATGTATATAAAAGTATATACATTTATATATTTACTATTTATATATATATAAATATATATATATATATAAGTATATTTATATATATATATATTTATAGTAGTATAAATATAAGTATATATATATATTTATAAGTAGATATAAATATATATATAAGTATATATATATAAATACTTATATATTATATTTATAAGTATATATATGTATATATATTTATAAGTATATATATATATATATATATTTATATATATTCTTATATATATACATAAGTATATTCTTATATATATAAGTATAAATATATATATATATATAAGTATATATATATATTTATAAGTATATATATATACTTATTCTTATAGTATATGTATATTCTTATATATATATATATATTTTTATAAGTATATATATATATACTTATATATATACTTATATATAAGTATATATATAAGAATATATATAAATATATATATTTATAAGTATATATATATTTATACTTATATTTATATATATATATATACTTATATATACTTATAAATATATATATATAAGTATAAATATATACTTATATATATATACGTAAATATATATATAAGTATATATATACTTACATACTTATATACGTAAATATATATATAAGTATATATATACTTATATATATTTATAAGAATTCATATATATATATATATATATATATTTATAAGAATTCATATATATATATATATATATAAGTATATATATTTATATTTACATATATATAAATACAAATATATATATTTATAAGTATATATTTATATTTATATACTTATAAATATATATATATATATATTTATATTTATATACTTATAAATATATATATATACTTATAAGTATATATATACATATATATACTTATAAATATAAATATATATACTTATAAATATAAATATATATACTTATAAATATATATTTATATATTTATAAGTATATATATTTATATTTATAAGTATATATATGTATATATTTATATATTTATAAGTATATATATTTATATTTATAAGTATATATATGTATATATATATACTTATAAGTATATATATATTTATAAGTATATAAATATAAATATATATATATATATATATTTATAAGTATATAAATATAAATATATACTTATAAATATATATATTTGTATTTATATATATGTAAATATAAATATATATACTTATATATATATATATATATGAATTCTTATAAATATATATATATATATATGAATTCTTATAAATATATATAAGTATATATATACTTATATATATATTTACGTATATAAGTGTGTAAGTATATGTATACTTATATATATATTTACGTATATATATATATATAAGTATATATATACTTATTTATAAGTATATATATATACTTATATATATATATATATATATTTATAAGTATATATATAAGTATATATATATATAAATATAAGTATAAATATATATATACTTATAAATATATATTTATAAATATATATTTATACTATAAGAATATATATTTATATATATATAAATATATATATTTATATATATATACTTATATTTATGTATACATAAATATATATTTATAATATATATTTATACTATAAGAATATATATTTATATATATATAAATATATATATTTATATATATATACTTATATTTATGTATACATATATATACTTATATATATTTATATATAAGTAAAAATATGTATATATATATATATTATACTTATATTTATAAATATACTTATATATATAAATAATTATATATATATAAATACTTATATATATATAAATACTTATATATATATATATATATAAGTATATATATGTATACATAAATATAAGTATATATATGTAGATATATATAAATATATATATAAATATATATATATAAATATATATATATTTATATATATATACATATATATTCTTATAGTATTAATATATATATATTTATGTATTTATATATATGTAAATATACTTATATATAAGTATATATATATATATATTTATAAGTATATATATACTTATATATATTTATTTTATATACATAAGTATATGCTTATATATATAAGTATAAATATATATATATTTATACTATATGTATATATATAAATATATATTTATACCACTATAAATATAATTATATATATATACTTATATTTATAGTAGTATAAATATAAGTATATATATATTTATATATATGTATATATATATACATATATATACTTATAAATATAAATATATATAAGTATATATATAAGTATATATATACCTATATACTTATGTATATATAAATAAATATAAATATATACTTTTATATATACTTAATATATTTATATATATACATATATATATTTACTTATATATATATACTTATACTTATATACTATATAAATATATATATATATTTATACTATAAGTATATATATAAGTATATTTACATATATATTAATATATATATATATATTTATATATATACATATATATATATATATATATATATTAATGTATTTATATATATGTAAATATATTTATATATAAATATATATATATACTTATACATACTTATATATTTGTATAAGTATATATATATTATATATATACTTATAAATATATATATATGTATATTTATATATATAAGAATATATATATATGTATATATATATGTATATATATATTTATTAATATATATATACTTATAAATATATACTTATAGTATAATTATTTATATAAAAGTATATATATATAGTTATGTATTTATATTTATATATATAAGTATTTATGTACTTATATTTATGTATATACATAAGTATATACTTATATTTATAGTTATATAAATATATATTTATATATATACTTATAGTATAAATATATATATATAAGTATGTATAAATATATATATTTATATAAGTATATATAAGTATATTTATATAAGTATATATATATAGACTTATACTTATATATAAGTATATATATAAGTATATATATATTTATAAGTATATATATATATTTATACTTATATAAATATATATATATACTTATATATAAGTATATATATATACTTATAAATATATATATATATAAGTATATGAAATATCTAGTTGCCCACCAAAATCACCTAGAGGGGGGGGGGGGGGAATAGGTGATAACAGCGTCTTTTGCGGAATTGAAAATCTTGAAAATAAAGAACGCACAAAATGCAAACCACAACCACAGACGACAAAGAAATTTATAGTGGTTCCCCGATCTTGGGTACTCCACTTGCCGGCCTCGCCAATCTAGCACCACAGCTAGACTTGACTACTTCACTAAATCTCGGATCAAGAACGATCCTACAAATCTCAGAGTCAAAACTCTTACAACTCGGAGATCAATCTCCTACAAACTCAGAGAGAACCCTCTCTTACAACTCGGAGAACACCTCTCCTACAACTCGGAGAACAATCTCTCCTACAATCAAATATAAAATTGATAATGAGATTATACTTATCAAATCACAAATAGATCTGAATAATTTGATGAAGATCTTCTTTTCTTCTTGCGACAGAAATGACTTCGGCTTGATGTAGAAGATGAAGAATCGAAACGGCACAAATCAGATCTTCTAAGGTCTTGATCAATCTGATAGAATCAGAACGTGTAAGGCAATGATCGATTGACCTTCCTCTTCCACTTGGAGACGATTTCAGATAACTCACGATTGAACTCCAACGAAGGCGATGCGCGGCACTTGACGACAATCTTGGATCAGATTAGGGTTAGGAAAAAATACGAACTCTGATCTTATGATTCTCAAAAACTTGTCTTTTCATTCTTAAGGAGCAATCATTATATAGATGACATCCTAACGATTTAACCTTAAGACGCGGAAAGACGTCACGTCAATTTGACGGAAAGGACTTGTCGTCAAAACGGGAAAACAAAGTTTTTCGAGAAATGATAGGACTAGACTTCTCGAGAATTCCAAGACTTCTCGAGAGAAACGACTAGTTCTCGAAAAACAGCTTTAGAAAGAGAGATCAAGGATTTATGACAGAACTTCTCGAGAGATACAAGACTTCTCGAGAACAAAGAAAACTTCTCGAAAGCTTCAGAACAATTTCGAGAACAACCTTCAGAGAAAAAGATTTTTCGAAAGAACCAGAGAGTTCTCGAAAACAAGAATACTTCTCGAGAGATAAAAGATTTCTCGAAAGCTGAGCTGAGACAGACTTCTCGAAATCACCTGGAAAAGAGCTTTTCCCGAAAACAAATAAGACCTTTCGAGAGAACAAAGACATCTCGAGAAATACAAGAAACTACTCGGAAATTTCAACAACTTCTCGAGAAACATCTGAAACAACTCTTCTCGAAAAAGCATAAGGACTTTTCGAAAGCACAGAAAGACTTCTCGGAAAATCTCCTTACTTCTCGAAAAGTTTACTTAGAGAAATTTCTTCTTTTGTCTTCAGGCCAATGCTGCACACCTAAGCTTTGAACCTTTAATGTCTTGATCATAAAGTGTATTCCAATTGAGAGACCACATATGAGTCAACCCCATACCTCACACAATGAAGAATTACATTGCATGAGACTGTGCTTATTGACCCATTGTGACCTGACATTGGTCTACACTTAGCAAAGTGAACCTGCAAGAACATTACTGAAAAACAAATCAAATACACAAACAATTCAATCTTGGTTCAAAGTTGACTTTCTACAAATCAAGGCTATTGTGGATACAATACCCAACAATCTCCCCCTATTTGTAGAAGTCAGAACCCTTCTTACCAAGATGAATTGTAGCCATATTAAATATAAAAAGAACATACTAGAAAGAACATTAAGAGCAATATCTAAATATAAGAACATGATTGTCACATCAGAATCAAAAACTATATTTAGATTTAAGATTGTCTAATGAATTAAAGTTCACACAAGCATATGACAAATAGAATTTGATGATCTTCAACCTCTGGCATTGTCTCTTCTTTTCTGTTCCTGTCTTTTGAAGTATGCAAAAGGTTTAGGATGGTACTTTGGAGGAGCTGGAGGAGCTGTAGGATCATTGTACTTATATATCCTGTAATGTAATCTCCTTTTGGTCTTGCTGGTTTGATAAAGTTTCCATTCAGAAGAGCTGTAATAGTCTTGAACTTGCATTCCTCCTTCTTCAACTAATCTGAGTGAATCAAGAATGATAGCCTTTGAAATAGGACTCCAAATCACTGGATAATTCACAGGATCAGTAGCAGCAGCTTTGCCAGAGCCTGCTGAACTAGATTCAGGAACTGATCTCTTAGCAGAAGGTCCTTCACCATATTTTCTTTTTCTTGAACCTTGCTTAGAAGAAGCAATTTCTACATCAGAAGACACATCTTGTCTTGGAGAGAACTGAGGAGGCTCAAACTGAGGAGGGGGAACAGCAGGGTCAATGCCCAAATCTGGAAAAATCTCACTATGAAGCCAAGTGGTAGACCTTTGTGTGAATTCTTTGATATCAGCTACCTGCTTCTGGACTCCCTGAGACAGTTGATCAAACTTCTCACTCATATGATTATGAAATGCAAATAAATTCTCATCAATTGAACCTATCAACTTGTCCTCCCCCTTTCTAACTTCTACAGAGAGGGTTTGGAGAATAGACTCCTTAAACTGGCCAACTTCATCAATAACTTTGAAAGTATTATCTTCAGCCTTTGAAGCCATGTTTTCTTGAGTTTTTCTTACTTGAAGAACTTCAGCTAGCACTGTGGCTACACCCTCTATGGTGTGATCAATAGCCTTTCCTCCCTGAATAACAACCTCTTTTAGTTGATCTGCACTGGTTTTGAATTCTTTCAACTTCTTTGACATTTCCTTTTCAACATCAGATATTCTTGCATGAACTTCTTTGAAGGAGTAATCTATTTTTGCACTTTGTCTTTGAAGCATGAGTTCAATTTTACCAAGAATTGTTTGTTCATCAAAAAGAGATGGAGGAGGAGGGATTGGCACAGCTTCTTCTGGTAGATCTTCAAGAACAACTGAACTGTGGAGCTTCACAGGAGATAAACCAACAAACCTTTCCTGAGCATCCTTGTTTGTGTCTAAACAAGGCTCTTGCTCCCCCTCAACATGTACTGGAGGAGGAGATGAATCATGTACTGAAGCATCATTTTGATCTTGAGTAAAATCAAAGTCTGCTCCTGACCCACCCATGTGGTCACTTGTGCTAAGCACATCATCAGCACCTTTAAGAATTTCACCTACCACATCTGCTATGGTGGAATCAATTCTGTCTTCATCAAAAGCTGGAGGAGGTGAGAAATGATCCCCTTGATCTTGTGAAAGAACAGTAGTTTCCATAGGAGTAACTGACAAGACTTGATCATCTGGGATTGATGGAGTTTTGGAAGGAGCTAGATCTGAAGGAACTTGTTCTGAAGGATCCTGAGCTGATGGAGAAGGAACTGTGTTTGGTGAAGGAGGGAGATTTGGTTCTGCTGAAGGAATGGTGTCTTGTGGAGCTGGAGATGGAGATGGAACTGAGCTTTGTTGCTGAACTGGTGGTGGAGCTGGAACTTCATACTCTGTGACAGATTGAGCTAGAGAAATGGGCTCCCCCTGGAGACCTATATCTGCAATTGGCTTAGTTATCCTGATATTCCACCTCTTCATTGTGACAACATCTACCTTCTTCAAATGATGAATAATAACTCCTTTGGACATGTCAAACACAACTGGATCAAGCTGATTTAAATAGAGTGACAGGATCCTTGCAAAATTGGGACTAGTTATACTTTCTTTGATCTTGTTGAATAGGAAATCTGCCCAACTGAATCTTTTTCCACAAACCACCATTGCTACTAAACTGAAAACATCTGAAGAGACATGACCCAGGCTGCCAGTATGACATAGTAAGACCTTTGAAATAATGTCCACTATCAATTTTCCAACATCGCTCATCTTTTGTCTACGAATGGTTGATGTTCCTTTATCTAATCCACAAAAGATTAGGGCATGAGCCCAATCCTCATTACTTAGAGTATCCTCATTTTCTTCCAATGGAACTTTCAAATACTTGGAAAGAGATTTTGGATTCAACTTAATTTTGAAATTTCCAACCATTGATTTCATCCTATTTCCGTTTTTGTGAACTTTTACATTGATAAACAGATCCTCTACCTCTTGAAATAGAATTCGACATTGATGTTCTAGTACGAATGACAGTCCTGCTGCGTCTAAAAGATAAAAGAGGTTTTGAAACTCATCTGAGATTGACTGGAAACCTTCTCGCACGAGTTCACTGCCGACTCCAATCTTAGGTTTTCCTGAAGGAGCCATTGATCGAGATGAGAACTTGAAATGAGGGCTGGAACTAGAGAAGATCCTTCTGAGGGCGAACTGGAACATCGATTTTGCGTAAGAGGAGATGAACCGACGACACTTTTCGAGAGGAAATGGAAGTACTTCGCGTGACCTCTTAATTCATTTCGAGACTCTATTTATAGTGTGATTCTGATGTGACAATTAATTTGGTTTTAATTAAGTTAAAGAAAATAAAGTTCACGCGTACCTGGCTCTTCGTATTCTCGAAAATTGAAATTAATGATTTCGAAAAGTATAAGATATTTCTCGAGAGGTTGTTAAAGTTCTCGAGAAGTCTCTGAACTTTGCCGATCTTCTTCCGAAAGATAATTAAAGTTCTCGAGGGATAACCCATTTCTCGAGAAGTGTGAATTCATTTTTCGAGAGATGATGTCAAATTTTTCGAAATATTTTATCTTCAAACAACAGCAAGTCATTTCTCGAGATATTAACTTCATTTCTCGAGAAGTTTAATAATGACTTGGATTTTCCTTCTTTAATTTTTCTTGTTTCCAAATGATAATCCTGTGCTATCTTCTTCCCTTTTCCTTTGTTTGATCATTATTCCATGTTGAGCATTCCAAGTTCCGTCTTGAAGAAAGAGAACTTAGTCTCATCCAGCGGCTTCGTGAATATATCTGCAACTTGCTTATCCGTGGGGACATAACTCAGATTGATGTCACCCTTCTCCACATGCTCCCGGATAAAGTGATATCGTAGCTCGATGTGCTTTGTCCGACTGTGAGAGACTGGATTATTTGCGATAGCAATTGCACTGGAAGAGTCGCAAAACATTGGAATATTCTTGATCTTCATATTGTAGTCTTGAAGCTGGTTCCTGATCCATAGAAGTTGTGCGCAACAACTGCCTGCAGAAATATATTCTGACTCGGCGGTTGAAATTGCAACACAATTCTGCTTCTTGCTACTCCAGGAAATAAGTCTTCTTCCGAGAAATTGGCATGTTCCGGAAGTGCTTTTCCTGTCGTCTCTGCTACCTGCAAAATCTGCATCTGAATAGCCTATTAGTTCGCTATCATTACTTCTTGGGTACCATAAGCCAAGATTTGGTGTGCCCTTAAGATATCTCAAAATTCGCTTTGCAGCTGTATAGTGAGATTCCTTAGAGTTCACCTGATATCTAGCACATACACATGTGGAAAACATTATGTCAGGTCTACTGGCAGTAAGGTAGAGCAAAGAGCCAATTATGCTTCTGTATTTAGTTTCATCAAAAGGTTTCCCTTTCTCGTCCTTGTCCAGAGACATAGCTGAGCTCATTGGAGTCCTCATAGAGGTTGCATTCTCCATTCCAAATTTCTTAATTAACTCCTTGGTGAATTTTGTCTGTGAGATGAAAATTCCATCTTCAGATTGTTTCACTTGAAGTCCTAAGAAATATTTCAGCTCGCCCATACTGCTCATTTCAAACTTTCCCTGCATAAGTTTTGAAAACTTTTTGCAAAGATTGTCGTCCGTAGAGCCAAAAATAATGTCATCAACATAGATTTGCACTAGCAAAATCTTGCCTTTTACTTCCCTAAGAAATAATGTCTTTTCTATCTTTCCTCTTGTGAACTTGTTCTCAAGAAGGAAGTTAGACAGCGTCTCATACCAAGCTCGAGGAGCTTGTTTTAAACCATATAAAGCTTTCTGAAGTAAATAAACATAATTAGGAAAGTCTGGATTGATAAAACCTGGAGGTTGTTCCACGTATACTTCTTCTTTGATATTTCCGTTGAGGAATGCTGACTTGACGTCCATTTGGTATACGGTGAAACCCTTGTATGCAGCAAAGGCTAAGAACATTCTGATCGCTTCAAGTCTTGCTACTGGAGCATAAGTTTGATCGAAGTCGATCCCTTCTTCCTGTCTATAGCATTTTGCTACAAGTCTTGCTTTATTCTTGATGATTGTTCCATCTTCGTCCAACTTGTTTCTGTACACCCACTTTGTTCCAATTATGTTCTTATCCTTAGGCTTTGGAACAAGTGTCCAGACCTTGCAACGCTTGAATTGGTTTAATTCTTCTTCCATTGCAATAATCCAGTATGGGTCTTCATTTGCTTCTTGAAATTTCTTTGGTTCTACCTGTGAAAGAAAGCTCAAGTGCAAATTTTCGTTAGTAGTACCTCTTCTAGTTCTAATACCTTCATGAGGATCTCCTATGATTTGATTAATAGGGTGATCCCTCATGTGTCTGAATTCAAGATTCCTCGCATCGCTTGGAACAACGGGAACTACTTCTTCTTCAACTGGAACAAATTCTCCCACTGGAGTTGGCTCTTCATCATGGTGATCTTCCTCTTCAGCTAAGGTTAGAGGAGAGATTTTGACGAAAGTTTGAGCGTCGTCTTTAACTGGCTTATGCAAGTGTGTATCTTGCAACTTTGAACCTACAACTTCAGTAGAAGAACTAGAAAAGCTGCTTTGAAGCATGCTCGTCTCATCAAATACAACATTAATAGACTCTTCTACAACCAGAGTTTTCTTATTAAAAATACGATAAGCTTTACTATGACTGCTATAGCCTACGAAAATGCCCTCAAAACTCTTTTCGCTAAACTTGGTTTTGTAATGCTTTCCATTATTAAGTACAAAGCATTTGCAGCCAAAGATTCTAAAATAAGAGATGGTTGGTCTCTTGCCTTTTAGTAGTTCATATGGAGTCTTTTCATGGTTTTTGTTTATGAGTGCTCTGTTTTGCACGTGGCATGCAGTGTTGACGGCTTCAGCCCAAAGATATTCGGGTAGAGAAGTGTCACTCAACATTGTTCTGCAAGCCTCAATGAGTGTTCTATTCCTTCTCTCAGCTACCCCATTTTGTTGTGGAGTTCGAGGTGAGGAAAACTCATGAAAGATACCTAGACTTTCACAAAAATCTGTCATAGCCCCAGATTCAAATTCTGTTCCATGGTCACTTCTGATTTTGACCACGGTGCATTCAAATTCGTTCTGGATTTGCTTGACAAACTTAGTGAAAATGGCAAACGTATCTGACTTGTGTTTAAGAAAGAATACCCATGTGAAACGTGAGTAATCATCTACAATAACTAATGTAAAAGACTTACCTCCTAAACTCCTAATTTTCAAAGGACCAAACAAGTCCATATGAAGTAGATGTAAACACCTAGTTGAATCTTTGCCTATAATGCTTTTAAAGGTAGCTCTTGTTTGCTTGCCTTTTACACAAGCATGACAAGGTCTATCTTTAATGCACTTAACATATGGTGCATCACGTACTAAGTTTTGTGAAAACAACTTATTTATAGTTTTGAAGTTTATATGTGCTAATCTCTTATGCCATTGATCAGCAAGAGATGCACTATCTTTTGCTAAAAGACATACTGGTGTAGAAGATGATAAACAAATAAAATTTAAACAGAAAATATTCCTATGACGAGTGTCTGATAGAATTGTTTCAGAATTTTCTGCCGACTTTATCAAACACTTGTCTTTACAAAAATCAACTATGTATCCTTTATCACAGAGTTGGCTTATACTTATCAGATTATGTTCTAATCCTTCCACATAAGCCACATCTAAGAAAGATACATTGCCATTAGAAATCATACCATAGCCTTTTGTAACTCCACGGTCTGATCCCCCAAAAATAACTTTTGGTCCATTCTCAACTGGAGTAAAATTTTGCAGTAGACTTCTAGTCCCGGTCATGTGCCGAGAACAACCACTGTCCAAATACCAGATAGGATTTTTGATGGCCTTTGGACATACCTGCAAAAACAAATTATTTTGCCTTAGGAGCCCAAACAACTTTGGGTCCTTGGTCCCTTGTTAGTTGAGTACCCCGAGGAGCATTAATTTTGCGAGTGGTCTTTCTTGCATTGTTAATTTGTGGTCTCTTGGAATATGTGAAATTGAACCAACAGTCTACGGCAAAGTGACCTATTTTACCGCAACACCAACAGTTAAACCTGTTGTACCTTCTCTTAATATTTTCCTGCTTAATTCTTTGAACGTTGATTTTGGCAGGAGCAATCCTTCTGGATGGGTATGTTTCATGAGTACAGCATACACAGGGTAATGCTTTCTCCTCTGGCTTAGGTACAATAGTCTTTACTATTGGTGCTTTCTTCTTATTATGTCCGTGAACATAAGGACCATAATCTCTTAGATTTATCTCTTCATGAGATGCTTTGAAAACACTATCTTCGAAGTTTCGGGGACTAGTCCATCCCTTATAGTCATTGACAGGTCCAAACTTAATTGGTCGGGTCAAGTGACCATAAGTGCTTTGCATGTCATAATTGTTTGAGGGAAAAATAACTTTCTGAAATGGTACATGTTTTTGATGGGCTTTCCCTTTCTCTTCAATGGAGGCCTTCTTAGCATTCATGAATTTCTTATTGGCATGTGTGCCCTTAGTAGTGTTACTAGGACCTGCCACATGACCTAATCCACTAGTACTTGCTTGAGCAGTGAATCTATCAATGAGCGGAAGAATTGTTTTGGGTTGTGAAAACTTTTCAACTAGCTTTCGTTCAGCGGCTAGCTGTTCTTCCAAAACTTTGATAGAGTTCGCTCTTCGATCAAGGAGCTCATCCGAGCTTTTGATCTTGTCTTTTAAGACTTGGACTTCCTCTTTGAAGGAAGAAAGTTGTTCAACTTCCTTTCTCAAATTGGTTTCCATTTCCTTAAGAGACATAATTTCCTTGGTCTGAGATTTGACAATCCTTCGGCACTTGTCAAAGCTCTTGAGCATTTCGGTGTATTGGGTCATGAGTTTAGATTCATCATCAAAGAGATAATCTTTTTGTTCAGCAGAAGCATAATCTGAATCAGATAGCATAGTGTGAGAATTTACCTTCCCAGTATATGGAGGTTCTTCTTCATCATCAGTCATAGCCATCAACCCGAAGTAGGCTTCTTCTTCACTACTTGATTTTTCCGAGTCACTGTCACTTAAAGTTTTGTTCTTTTTAGCGACTAGACTCTTTTCAGTCTTCCTTTTTCTGTGAGTGGATTTCTTTTCTTCTTTTCTTCCACCCTCCTTCTTTTTATAAGGGCATTCAGCAATCATGTGCCCTAGCTTATTGCAACAATAGCAAATAATGTCAGAAGAAATATGTTTGTTCTGTTTGGATTTATACCTGTCATTATTGCTTGAGCCCTTCCTGTGATATTCGCCATCACGACGAGAATATTTATGATCCGAGGAAGACGGCTTGTTGTTCATGTGCCTCCGCTTGTTCAACAGTTTCTTAAACTGACGGGAGATTAAAGAGAACTCCCCATCAGACAGTTCGGAACAGGAGGAGCTGGCTTCCGATTCTTCTTCAATATCAGATTCCTTTTCTCTGATTGGTATCACTGCTTTGCTCTTCTTTGAATTCTCTGCCTTCAAAGCTAAGGTTCTTTCTTTGCTTGAAGCTCGATTTACATCCTCTTCAGACTTTCGGATGTTCATTTGTAATTCATGAGACAACAGCTTCCCGAACAGATTTTGAGGTTCTAGACTTGGCAGCTTTCCAAACTCTCTAATAGCAACAATTTTGCTATCCCAGTCTTTCGTTAGGGAACGCAAGAATTTGTCATTTAGTTCACCGTTTGTGAACTCCCTGTCGTAGTTCCTCAAACCATTGACTATCTTGAAGAATCTTTCGTACGCATCAGCAATGCACTCCTTCTTATTCTGCTTGAACGCCTCGTACTCTTGATTAAGTAGAGACCTTCTATCTTCTCTTACCTCGTCAGTACCTTCCATTAGAACAATTAAGGATGTCCACATCTCTTTGGCTGATTTGCAGTGAATTAAGTTTTGCAACATGGAATCGTCCACTGCACTTGCAATTATGTTTTTAGCCTTCTTGTCAAGAGCAACAAGAGCTATCTCATCCTTTGTTAAGTCCATCATTTTCTTTGGTACTTGAACCGTAGGATTGACTGTTGAGGCAGTCATTGGCACATGAGGTCCTTCTTCCACAACTTGGAAGATTCTTGGGTCTGCGGCTTCCATATAAAATCTGACTCTTTCTTTCAACATAGGAAAGTTAGCCTTTGTGCATATTGGCAATTTCAACGAAGACGATTCCTTGCACTTTTCCATGATTTGAAGGCAAATAGAGTGAAAAGATCTTGTTCAAGGTGTTAACCTTTTAAGAACAACGACCCTCTGATACCAATTGAAATATCTAGTTGCCCACCAAAATCACCTAGAGGGGGGGGGGGGGGGGGGGAATAGGTGATAACAGCGTCTTTTGCGGAATTGAAAATCTTGAAAATAAAGAACGCACAAAATGCAAACCACAACCACAGACGACAAAGAAATTTATAGTGGTTCCCCGATCTTGGGTACTCCACTTGCCGGCCTCGCCAATCTAGCACCACAGCTAGACTTGACTACTTCACTAAATCTCGGATCAAGAACGATCCTACAAATCTCAGAGTCAAAACTCTTACAACTCGGAGATCAATCTCCTACAAACTCAGAGAGAACCCTCTCTTACAACTCGGAGAACACCTCTCCTACAACTCGGAGAACAATCTCTCCTACAATCAAATATAAAATTGATAATGAGATTATACTTATCAAATCACAAATAGATCTGAATAATTTGATGAAGATCTTCTTTTCTTCTTGCGACAGAAATGACTTCGGCTTGATGTAGAAGATGAAGAATCGAAACGGCACAAATCAGATCTTCTAAGGTCTTGATCAATCCGATAGAATCAGAACGTGTAAGGCAATGATCGATTGACCTTCCTCTTCCACTTGGAGACGATTTCAGATAACTCACGATTGAACTCCAACGAAAGGCG